>JAUZNK010002290.1:0-11551 GCA_035046665.1 Euphysa ruthae
AATATATCAAATATATATATATATATATATTTATTTTATCCAGGCATGTTTTTTTAATGGAAACTTTTTTTTTTAAATTGTAAGATTGATTGTTGATTAATCAAGGGGAATTAAACTTGAAATGAGGAAATGATGGAAAGATTTGGGGAAAGATTTTTTTGTCATTTAATAAATTTTTTAAATTTTTTGATGAATATTTAAAAAAATTTTTTTATAAAAAAAAAAAAAAAAAAAAAAAAAGGAGTTAGGATAAGATTTTATTCCATTCATTCATTCATATTCATTCATTTTAGTAATTATTTATTTTAATTAACTATAAATAATAAATAAATAATGAGCAAAAATTTATTTTCAAATAATTTATTATTTAATTAGTGGTGGGAAATGTTTGTAAATTAAATTTAGAAACATATAAAGAAAATTTAATTGCAAACAGAACAGACTCATCCAATATTAGAAATAGGATCTCAATAGAATTTTACATATTTGATACCTTTTTCAATAACTTGCTTCCTAATATTTTAGATACTGTTTTTAATGTTTAATTTTAGGACTTTGCGAGTAACTCTCACTAATTTTGGCTTTGCAAAACTCGTCCAAAGTGATACAGAACTTATCAAAGAAAAATGTGGAACTCCTGCTTATGTTTCTCCAGAATTTGTTAAAGGTCATTTTATAGTAATCTAGCGTAACTGCCGTACAAAGATTGTAAGTTTATGTAAGGTACATAGTACCTTACATAAACTTACGTAGCTTACATCATGATATATTTTTTTATCAGGGATTATCAGTCGAATTTTAATATCTTTTTGTTATATATTTATTGAGAAAGCCTTTACTAATGTTTGATGTGTGGTATTTTTTGTTTAAAACAACATTTACTTTTCAACATTTAATGTATGAAATTTTGATGATTTTACAGATTTCAATTGATATAAATCTATTTAAAATTATCGCATTTCTAATATTTTATGATGATATCATCAAATATATCATAAATATCTTTGTTTTATAAATTTTTTTGATGATGAACTTAATTTGTGAAATTTTTAAAAATTTGTTTATTGTGAAAAGTTTTAGGTGATTTTATAAGTGTTATCTCAAACCGAGAAATATTTCACGTAAGGCTATTGCTTATTCTTAAGGGAAATAAATGTCTCTTTAGTTTCAACATTTTTTCAGTACGCTCACCTCATTAAATACTCCCAATAACACTAATATTAAATTATATTCTTTTATAAATTTCTTAAATAAAAACTGCTTTATGTCGATATGTATTAGATAAGAAATGTATTCGTAAATAGGCATGTTTATTAAGTCACTCCTGCATAATGTTCACAATGTAAAGCCTGTCCAAAAAGTTTATCAGGCAGTACAAACCATGAAACTATATCTAAATATCTTAACGTCTGCACAAATATTAGAAAATTAAAAAAAGCAATAAAATGTATGAGCCATAGGGTGTGTGCTTGTCATCAAAACCTATGCTCAAAGAGTTTGATTCAAATGTAATACAGTAGTAACTAATAAATTTTGTTATTAAAGTGGCTGTTCTAAAAGAGACGTCAAATGGAGTGACCCAATAACTGTTCAAAATCCCATAGCCCTCTTAAGCTCTCCATCTTGTAATAACCTATAATTATTAAAGGCCTTGCCATAAGTAAACAGCTTCCTGAGTAGTTAATAGCTCGTGTGAAATAAATAGCGCGAGTGTTATTGTTCGATTATAGATACTGCCTAAAAAGCTTTTTGTCCACCATGTTTGGGTGACGACTTTTTTGACGAGTACGTTTTCGTACTCAGAAAATTTTTAAGTTTTTAAAAAATAATTTTCAATTTGTATATTATGTGATACGCCATTCTAAAGATCACACGTACAATTTTTAATTTAATTGTGCGATTTTTTAAAGTTCCTATTTTCATGTTGTTGTTTTTTTTTATAAGAGTATTGTACAGAATATTGTATAGATTCAGATAGTTTCACTAATTTATTGTGAGCAGAACAAGCTGGGGAAAGTTCAAAGGATGAACACCAAACACCAGTATTGAGCTGCAATTAAAATGTTGCATTTCTCAGTCTTAACTTTTGCTTGTATGCTATGGCCGGAATATTAAAATACAAAAGTAGAATGAAAGTACATATATTTTTCAGATGATTAAAAGGTGTTAACCGCTTACTCATCAGTCTAGAGCTAATTATTCAATGATATTTTTAAAATTAAAAGCAAAACAAATACGTTTAATACTTACAGTGTTTAAAACCTACTTTTTAAATAAACTGAAATGTTATTGGCGGGAAGTTTATAATTTCTAAATAAGATTATTTATTATAGGATAATAAATTTTCTTTTTAAAATTTGTTTTTATTATTAAGAATTCCAGTTACAGTGATTGTCATAACTAACATTATATTAAATATGTAAAAATACAAAATAGATTGAATAAGGGCCACCAGTAAATTATACATCAAAGTATAAAAAATATTAACAAAGCGATAATATTGGATTTTATATTAGCATATTTTTATAATTTAAATATTAAAGTTTTTTTATTTGTAGATTAAAGTTAACTTTCCTGTTTTTTGAAGAGTTGTGTAATAGTTTTACGGTTCGATAATTCTATTGCTTCAAAATACTTTTTTTCAAATAAGCAAAAGTTTTTCAGAGATTATTTTAATATTCAAATATTGTAGAAAGAATTAAGCGAATTGATACACGCGTAATTCTTTTAAGTATGTACAACTTATTTTGAGAAATTTTCATAAGCAATTTTGAAATATCAATTATGCTTAACAAGAAATCATAAAAAAAAACTTTTTTTTGTTAGATTTTTTTCTAAGTATATGGTGTAAAGATAGTTTCTTCTGCCCTGCGTTTGTAAACAAATCATACTTCCAAGAAATGAGCAACAGTTTTAAAAATTAAGTATAGGCGATGGAAAGAAAAACAATAGAACTGCAATAAAATTTAAAATAAACCTACGGACAAGAGCTAATTGTTCAATGATAATAAAATTGTTAAAACATTAATAGATATATTAATAAATATATTAATAAATATATTTACTAAAAGCAAAGCAAATATGGTTATATATATATACTTACAGTCCAGGTGTTTAAAACCTACTTAAAAGATCAACAAAAATATAAAATTTTAAAATAATGTAAAAGCTTTATAAATAAAAATATGGTTTAAGTAGTTGATATTTTTTGTTTAGTAGTAAAACAGTCATCTCAGTCAGCATATTTTGAAGACATCAAATTTCTTTTTTTATCCTCATATTTTATTATAGTAATAAAATTTTATCTTAACTTCGCTCGTATTAATTTTATTACTTATTGGCTATTTATTTAGTTACCAACTTTTAAACAAATATATGGATTTGATGTTGAAGTATGACACTAACCATATAACGAAAATGGACAAAACAATCAAACCACTTTTTTATTATCTGTTCAACAGACCTAGGTGGTGCATTTTTCATGCTTTTCGTCATCTTGTCTGCGTCATAAATAGCATGGGCAAATTTATTTGCCTGTGTGCCTGCTGCATGTGAGTGATCGCGCTGGTCTCTTTGAGAGGACCACCAGTCTTCACCTTCTTGACAGAATTCAGAAAAGGATACTCATTGTTAAGTGAAAAAAAAAAACAAAAAATTGAATAAAAAATAAAAATTATTTAACAATTATTTTGTTTTTACTCAAATATTTCAAATGATATATTTAGCAACACAAAGTAAAACACTTGTTGATTTTTTTGTTTTCTATCAAGTTATGAATATTGATTTTGTAAATTTTGTTTCAGGGATTTTTGTGTTTTGATTTATCATTCATTGTTCACAAAATATCATCCGCCCATACTAATCTTGCATTTTTACTTTCAATAACAATAATACAGTTTATGAATGTTTTCAAAGATGGATGATATTTTGAAAGCATTCATAAACTGCAGAATTGTTATTGAAAGAAAAAAATTATTTCTTACTAAATGTAACTTATTGAGCAGACAGTAGGTTTTCTGTACAAAATTAAGCGTAATTGTGTTTAAACGAAACAACATAAATAATTACATGCTTTGCCATCTAACTCTAACCCATGCTAGCATGGGAAATGGACGTAAAACTTTATAAGAAGAAAATAACAGTTATTTTAAAACCATGCTTTATATTTGCAATCAGAAAGTTACTGATGATTTGGAAGAAGTAACGACTATACTTAAGGCTTTCTCAATCACCAAAGTCTTTTATTTGCTGATCATCATTTACAGTACATATCCATAAATTTCACAAAAACTTTTTTTTTCATTTTTTCCAATTACTGCTTGCTAGTGGAACTCTCTGCCTGCTGATTGTTTTTCTTTTTGATTATGATTAAATTTAAATCTAAGATTTGTTTTATACCCCATCTCTTTTTTTTGCAGGAAGGGAATTATTAAAAGAATTAAAAAAAAGGTAGAAAGGCTTAGCTTAAGATGATGAGTTTACAATCAGATACATTCTTAGATCTGCTAAATTATTTGCAATACCAAGGGAAATTGTCTTAGATTTAATTTCATATTGTTTTGCAGTTATTTAGCTATTTTAGGTGAATATGTGAAAAGTTAAATATGAATCTAAAACATGTTATGTTTCTTTTCAAATGTTTATGACAATAGCTATCCAAAATATTTCTGTCATTAGCTAATTTTTATTTTCTGTATTAAATTTTTCAACGAAGAAAAAATATTGTGAAGTTGGCATTTTTTTAAAAAAGAAAAACTAACACAAAAAAATCTGTTGGTAGTTAAACTTAAGACTTTATGATCTGTTTTAAGATAAAAATAAATAAAAGGGTTCAGGGAGTCAGCCAGAAATTTTGTGATTCAACTATTTCTAATTTGGTTTCATCAAATCACAATGGTTTACTTCTTTTTGTATTGCAAAAACTACTTAAACTGTTTGAAAAATACAAGCCATCTTTTTAACTTTATAATGTTGCCTTGAATTGCTTAATCTTGTTTAAATGTTTTATGCAATATATGACTGCTCCCAGTTCTTGTAAAAAAGACAGATACCCATTCTTCTTTTCAGGCTATTCTTATAGCGCATGAATAATATTTTAAACTAGTTTGAAAACATCCTAACTTGATGTTTTAGAAGATGTATTTCTCGATATAGCAGTCATCTTGAAATGTTAATGAGTTGTAACAAAACTTGTGAATTTGTTATTTTAAGTTTTTTCTGTGTGATGTAATTATATCACCCTATGCTCTTTAGGTAATGGATACTGTGGTAAACCTGCTGACGTGTGGTCTCTTGGTGTCATATTCTACACTATGCTTTATGGTTTTTTTCCTTTCTTTGACACAGATCCACGAGAACTATATAGAAAAATAAAAAAGGGTGTTTTTATTTTACCAGAGTAAGTTTCACACTTCTGACCACTTTTGTTATAGTGCATATATATATACTATATACTCATATCCTTAAGCGATTTTCTAGGTGCTTTCAACAATTTCTCTATGGAATTAAGGTTTTAGTTAAAAAAAAAAAAAAAAATGCTGCTTACCTGAACTAATCATTAAAAAAAAACGAAGTCAACGAAGAAGATATGAAATATATTGAAAATTTGCATGAAATAAAATTTTGTTTCTACTACCTTTTTCTATATAAGATAATTTCATTGCTGAGCAACTCCCCTCAACAATTTTTGGTTTTTACCATTTTTTTTTTTAAAGTTGTAAAATTCTGTATTTGTATCTTTTTTTTTATCTGCTATACAAGAACAGAATTTCTATAAAAGCAGCTGCTTTTTATTTAAGCTTACATGATGATAAGATAAACCTTGGAAAATGGATCTGCATGAGGAAGATGAAATTAATTTTGCAAATATTAGAAATTTTTATAGACTTGTCTAACACTGGGAACGATCAACTTTTTAATAAAACTTAAATTTTAAAAATTAGGGTTTCAACCTAACTTTCATAACATTTTTATATATCAATGTATTTTTCATATCAATGCATAGTCCTACAAATGTTTGCTTACCAGATCATATGATTATGTATTTTCCTGAAGTAAACCAACTTTTCATATAAGCGTATATTGTCCTACTAAAAGGTTAAATTCGAGTTCATATGATAATTTATTGTCCTGCTAAAAGTCCACTAAAATTTTGCATGAAGTTAGAGGAGAATAGAGGGTACCCTCTTTTGAGCCATTTGGTCACCTTTCAGTCTTTTATTGGACCTGGCTTTAGTATTCGGGAGTCCTATAAATTCAGCATCCATTACAGTTTTTCTAAGGGTCAGCTCATTAGTTTTTTGTGATTTAAGGGTGATAGAAATCCCAATTTTTCTGAAAATTCTCTCTAGCCCTATATCAGGCTAAATGGGGTAGAAAAATAAGTTGATTTTACTTTTTTTTTTTTTTTGCGTAAAATTGGAGGGTTTTTTGAACAGTGCGAGTAACAGTCGAAAATTTTATTTAGGGGATGTGAGTACATAGTTGAGATTTCCATTCATTTAATATGTATTTTAATTTAGATTTTTAAATGCAGCTGTTCAATGAATCTTTACTTTTTTTTTAGTGATGACCATGTTTGTGATGAAATAAAACTTGTTATACACGGGATGTTTATGATGGACACAAAGAAGAGAACAAAACCTTCTGTTATTTACGAGCAAGTTCGATCAGCCTATAATAACTGGTATTCATATAGAATTTTCTCTGGAATGTTTATAAAGTGAGGTTTTAGGAGATATCCCCCTGCATTGTTGATTGTGTAAAAGCAAATATTTTTTTTATTGTCATATCCAGATTTATTTGCATTTTAACCAGTTTGGCACACCAAGCAATTAGCTAAAATTTAAAATTTATCAATGTTTTCATTTCAAGATATTTTAGTTTTTAGTTTTTTTTTTTTTTAGTTTTATACTCAAGAAGCAACATTTTCAGGTTAATAAACTTTCTATATGAAGCTAATTAATTATAACAATCTGCCACAATATCAGGGTAAATCAATTATTTTAAATTTTTATGCGCCCAAACTCAAGCAAAACAGGTGTCCCCCACATATTTTTTTTTACCAAAATAGTTTATGATAGATAAGTTGTGAAATTTTTAAGATTCATTATATTTAAAATAATGTTGCATGTATTTATATTATAATATACCATATTTGACCTTTGTGTCTTTTGCCTTAAAATTCTTTTTTTCTAAAATATTGTTCCGTAACAGCTTTGCTTTATGTTATTGTCCAGGAGTCCTCTAGTCACTAAAGTGCTTGCTTTAATAATGGTACATTAAAGTCTTAATCAGTCTTACTAATTATTATAATATTAGTGTATTTTGGTATTTAGGTATCGGAAGGACCTGTCTTTCAATGTTCAAGAGGTTCCAAATATTGAGAAATTTGAGTTAAATAACAATCACCGGAATATAAGTTCAATTGCAAAATCTTCAAGCAGTCAAGAACCATCTTATGAAACAAGTAGCAAACAACATATACGCTGGGATTTAATTTCTAATCAAGATTCCCTAAGTGATTTACGAATGGAAAGATATAATAATTGTTAGAAACACATTTTAAAACATTTCATTATATTAATATTACTTTAGCCGTGTGATATATATTTTTTCTTAACCCTGCAGCCCTTACAATTCACCTCGGCAATTGGCAATTGCCAACGTGATTGCCGAGGTAATTATTTATAGCCTCGAAATTCTCCTTCGAAGTAAAAGTGCACAATATTTTAGACTTTGATATTTTTATTACATCGAAATCCCGGTGTTGACCAGGGCAGGCACTCAAAGCTTCCACAGCAGCCAAACCATTTTAAATTTAGGGAACCGAGACAGAATTTTATGGAGAATTCAATAAAATTTTTTCCAGTCCATTAGAAGTCGTTTACCGGTCGAAATTCTCCATCGAAGTAAAAGCGCACAATATTTTAGACTTTGATATTGTTATTACATAAAAACCTCTGTTTTTGCTGAGGTGATATGCATATGCCTCGGCAATCTTTTGCTGAGGCACTTTTTCCCTAATTGCAAGGGCAGACTTTGGGAATATTTTTTTTCTCGTAGAAAAAGGCTACGGTCTCAGGAATTAAAATATTTAAGCATTAAAACTTGGAGGTCATACATGTGCAAACAAAAAAAAACAAATTTTGATTTATGTAAATTTTGCATTTATGAACTTTAGACTTATGTAAAACAAGGTTAATCTATTAATATCTTAATCCGTAAATTGTATTTTCATTAAAAAATTAGATTATAAATACATATGATATTTGAAACATTAAAACTTAACACATAATGTTAAGTGAAATTTATGAATAGCTTGTATTTTGACACTAACACATGTAATCGTGGGATTATTAACTCCTTTACTTCCACGAGCCCTCTGTCTTTATTTACCACCTTATTCTCCTAGGGGTCACAGAACAGGTCTTAAAGATTTGCTGTTTTCAGTCATTTTTAATGTTTTTTTTTTTTTAAAAAAATAATTAAAATATATTTGAATCTTCAGGCCTTTCCAGGATAAAACCACCAGTTTAGCTGCCAAAAGTCCACCTAAAACAACCTAGGTGGGCAATAAGACTAAATATCGTGAAAGATAGAATGATTCGGCCAAGTTTAGGAGGCCTAGAAATATTTTAGGAGGGCTATAAAAAGCCATTGTATTGAATTAGGAGACTGTGGGTGCGGACTATAGCCCTTTACTCTTGGTTGATCTTGTGGACCATATTGAAAACCACAAAGGAAAATCATTGTTTTTCAGAAACTACAATATCTACAAAGTTTAAAAATATTTAACAAAATTTTAGAGTTTGTTTTTGATGATACAAATGGTGAAGCAGAATATGGTTTAAGTGATGATTTTAGTAGTGAAAGTCAACTTGGATAATAATTTTAACAACTCTATAACATAATCTATGTTTAATTCCATAAACTCAAGGAATTATAAATGCTGTAATGTAGTAAAAGTAATCTAGATGTAAAAACAATCAAAGGTGAACTGGTAAAGACTATTTTCTTTTGTCTATTTTGCCCTTCAAACCCCTGATTGTATCTAAATTTCTGCTATGTTTCATTATTTCATGTTCTAACAGCTATTGCGAAAAGTGATGGAGTTTGTGACTTAATTGGGGTTTTTAGTCTGTTCTCAAAATATCTTGTACGATTTGAGATATTTTCATGTTATTATTTAGTGTTTTTCTTACTTGGGAAATGAAAAAAAAAGCATTTATGGTTAAACAAAAAAATAATTGTCATTTATTATATTTTCATCTCATCTTTTTGACTATGTGACTTTGAAGCAGACTTTCGTAAATATTATGGGAAGCTTAAAGCATGTCGGTCTTTTAGTTTAAATTTTATTTAGGGAATCTTTTAAAATTTTTTAAAAAGCTATTTTATTGAATTTTTTTTTGTCCTTAATAATTTAGTATTTTCCCTTTATTGGTAAATTTGATTTTAATGGTAATTTTTCGAACTTGGTCATTAAATCTGATTTTTGATTTCGTGTACTATTGTGTACGTGTACAATAAAGTGGCTCAGTCCTGTTGCTCAAACAATCATGTGGCCCAACTGGTCTGAATGGTTTTTTGTTTGCAATAACTAGCTGTCGTTAATTAAAAAATTTTGCATTTTTGTATGGAAGTTAGTAAGTGACTGTAACACGTTATTTCACTTTAAGAATATGAAAAAGAAAATACTGTTGGCTAAAGCACTAATATGATTTTAGGGGTAAGTTAATTTCAAAATAAGAAAATTTCTGAATTTGCTTTTAAACTTTTCTGTTTAAAAAATTTGTACAAAAATCTATACCCATAAAATTGCTGAAAGTTTACAACAAAATAACTTGTTTGAGACATGTTTCATGGTGGATCATTTCACACCATTTACATCAGTTAAAATTAATGGTTTTACATTTAAATATATATTTTTTACATTTACATATATATTTTTTACATTATTATTTTCTTTTTTTTTTCAAAGAAATTGTTACACTTTACTTGATTTTTTTGGAAATATTTTTAAATTTACAAATGTGACTTTATTTTTGAGTTTCTTTTTTTTTTTTTTGTAAATATTATATAAATGTATATGAATTTGATATAGAAAGGATATTAAATCTTACTTTTTATTATACTGTTTGTAAATAAAATTTTTATTTTTACCTGGCATATCTTGGGCCCTCTGGCCGGATCTACTTGTTTTTTTATTTGGGATTAAATTGGTTAAATGGCTAAAAATTCAGAAAAATTGGATTTTTTTGAATTTTTTCGAATTTTCAAAAAATTTAGAAAAAAAAAAAAACTTTTTTGAAATTTTTTCTACGACACTACCTGTGTCATTCCTGCCCTTGCCAGAAAGTTTCAGGCTCGTAGACCTCCCCAGTAAAGAGGAGTAGTGGACTAGTCATACATAAATACAGACAAACAGACACTTTGTTTTATATATATAGATAAATATCCTAAATTTCTTTCTTGGTTTGACTTTTTTTTTTGTCTATCTTGAAATTAAGTTTTTTTGTAAATCTTGTAAATTAAGTAATTTTAAACTGAGAAATTTGGTTTATTAAAGTTTTATTTTCTAAATTTTTCCAACCATTCAATAAAAATAATAACCACTCAATTTTTGAATAATTATAAAATTTATTTTACGTTTAAAATTAGAGATTGAGAATTATTTAGTCAAGTGAGAAGAAGCCTGTGTTGTTGTTAAATAGATATAATTGGAGATCGTTACAGATTAAGTTCAATCTATTCAAGAGAGGAAAAGATTGTGATGTTGTTAGGCAAGGTGTCATTAGAGATGTTTAGATTAAATCTAATCTCATCAAGAGATAAAAAGGTTGTATTGTTGTTCGATAGCATTTCATTGGAGATCAGGTGTAGGTTAGATTTAATCAAGTCCAGAAAAGAATAGGTTGTGATGTTGTTATACGAGAAAGCATTGGAGATTATGTGCAGATTAGATTTAAAATATATATAGCAACTTAGAGGCAATGATAGCATTCTTTTCAAATTTTAAAAATTCTTTACAACTTTGGAAAAACGTAGCAATGATATAAATAAAAATTAAAAAGCAAAAACGAATATTTTACACTAATTGCAGCTAATGAACTAGGTGCAATAAGTGTAAAATGTTTATTTTACCGGTTTGTGCATGCAAGGTTGTGCAAAAGTACAATAAGTACTTGCGGAACAATATTAAAACTGAAGTGGAAAAAAATATAACAAAGTGGAAGTAAACTGTTGTTCAAGTTGATATTAAAAATTGATTATTTAAGCAAACATTTTTCTTGCATCTTTTTATGAACACTACAGCAATCTGTTAGTGACAATCTATTTTACAACTATAAAATCCAAAATATAAATAAATGCTTTCATATGACATTTTTTGAATTTGCACATATTGTTGGTTTTGCATTAACAGCCTTGCCGTATTCCTATTATGACATTATCTACAAATAGTTAAATCTCAACGCTTACGGTGAAACCACTATCTAAATTCCGGCGAGATATTATATAGCAGAATTTAGATGGTGTATGTCTGTCCTCG
>JAUZNK010002291.1:0-11551 GCA_035046665.1 Euphysa ruthae
TTCTGTTGTCTTGTAATTTTCATAGCTAATGTATATTTGTTTGTGGCAGAATAAATACTTACTTACTTACTTACTTGTCTCGATGCAACAAAAACACACGAGAAAGTAGCCAGTATACTAAAAGAAAAATACCTGTACAAGGGTTTGCTAGGATTAGAGCTTGACTTTTATGAAAATTTTTTCGTATGATGTTTGTTATCAAATGCAAATAACAATTTAAAGTCCCAAAACTGTTAATTCATGTTAATTATGTTTAAGAAAACCAAATATAATTAATTAGTTGTAGCTACTTTTAATAGGCTAGTAATTTCTTTATGCCAAAATAAAGCAACTTCGTTTCAAATATTTCTATTTTTGTTATATTTTTCCTTGAAATTTGGGTAAATGACGTCATCGGTTGTTCATATAAATTCAAAATATTCAAATTGTCACTATAAGTTATATCTAATTTTCATAAATTTAATTCATCTGACACCCTCTAGTCCGTTGTTGGTAAATTTATGATCCCTTCGGACAAGATTGCATGTCAATTTCTCATTCATACACGCTAGTAGGGACTAGAAATTTGAACCACGCAATAATTTCTTGTGTACGGGTTTGTTCAAGTTAGTTGTTGGTAAATTTCCCTTCCTTGGAGACAAAACGCGAGTATATTTTCAAACTATGCCAGTGGGTCGGTTCCACAAATTTAAACCACGAGTTAGTTTCTTATATACGTGTATGTCGCACTATTACATATGGCACAAATTCAACTTAATTTTAAAGCTTGTCTGGTTTGGAATAATTTTGCTGATGAGATCAAAAACCGTAAAATAGTTTTAATTTTTAAAAGGAAAGTTAAAGTGTAAAGAAGATATTTATGTACCTACCTGTGCTTGCTGCAGATGGTTTTTCTCTATTTGTTTTCTTATATTTTTTGTTATATCTATTTTGAAAACTTTCAGTTTATATTAGTCATAAACGACAATTGTTTTTGTTTATTCTAATACCGACGCTGAAATATACTACTGAATTAAATATATATAATTAAATATAAATATAAATAAATATCCTGGAAACTAACTCCATGATTTGAGATTTTAAAAAGACAGGAAACAAGTTACGTTTGATCTACAAGATATGATTAATGTTCAACATTTCTATTAATTAGAAATATCTGAAATTTTTTATAATCATAATAACGATGTTAAATTCTTTAATTCATTATGTAACTTATAATAAATTATCGTTCCATGAGTCTAAATAACCTTTTAAAGCTAATCAGTTAATTACATTGTTTAAACTCATGGCAAGTTAATTTCTTTCTCAATATGGAAATGCAATGTTTCTTAAATTTCGAATTTAAAATCTTTAATTTGACTTCCTGAATTATATTTTTATATACTATTATAGGGCTTTTAAAAATTATCCAAAAAGTTAATATATTGACAGAATAAAAATAATAATCTTTAAGAAAATCCAGAATTTAGTCATTTACATGCAGTAGTGGCCTGGGTAGTCTGGGCCCGACAGACTTTCTTAAAAAGGTCACGTAAACAATAAAGCTAAGCTGTAATTAACTTGAACTTTACAGAGAACCTTATAAAGCTTGATAAAGAATATTATATATTGATCTAATCACTTGTTGGAACTTAATTTGAAATTTTAGAATAAAATATCGATTTTATTTTTACTATTATGAAATATCACACATGCATATACCAAAAAAATATTAAATACATTTCTAATACTTATCTTACATGCATATATCTAAAAAAATATTAATTAAATTTCTGGTACTTATCGTACATGTATATATTAAAACAACATGAATTAAATTTTGAGGACTTATTGTATATGTATTTATCAAAACATGGTAAAACATTTATGGTCATTGTTGATAAAAGAAAACTACAACAGAATTCAACAAACAACATATTTTCTTACGATGCCGGTGATTATTATACGATAAAGCTCTAAATAGAAATAAATTCTCTGTCGGCAGTATTGAAATTAATTTTGATTTGATTTATTGGAAGAATGGATTATTAAAATAAAAATGATTTTATGGTACACGGTATACATATAGTAAAATGTTTTTAATTAAAAATATACTTCAATTTATAATAATGAAACGTTTTAATTTAACTAAATTTTCATAAAACACACGCTTTTTTTACTACTAGATTCCCGTAAACCTTCAACAGATCTCTTATCTGTGGAAGGGGTATGATGGATGTTTGATGCTTTTGATGTTTTGTAAATGGCTTTATTTTACCGAAACTTTTCCAGAAATTTGGGGATTTTTTTTACCGCAAATACTATTTAAAGAAAATAAAATTTATAGTAATAAAATTTACGGTTTTTTCCTCGATAAAGCGCCAACTCTTTAACAAACCTTCACTCTTCCTCCTTCCAGAAGAAGCGCCTCCTTTCAGCATATAATAAGTAACTCTTCTATCAAAAAGTTTTTTCTTTCAAAGATTTTACTTTATTAAAAAAATTGATTTTCGATATTATGGAACACTGTATCACCACCCTCACTCTATAAATTTTTTTACACCCTTGAGAAAAGTAGCCTAAGAGTGAAATGAAAAAATTTTGCTTGAATGACAAATTCCATCAATTGCTCTCCATAAATATTGGGGTCATTAAGAACTCTCTTTCTACATGCTATGAGGTTATTCATTTTTTATCATCCTAATCGTGTATATGTTTGTAGACAATCTCATTGAAAGTTATGAACAAAAATTTATTTAAGAAAATAAATATATAGGAAATTTAAATACTAATATCTATTTGCTCATATTTTCGTATAAATAGGCCGACTTTTTATTGAAAATGCAAACAGCTATATAGCTTAAATAAAGTCAGAGTGAGATTTAAATGAAATTAAATACCTCAACTGTTTGTATTTTCACAAATGTCTTATCTCCTGGAGCCACCACAAATCCATCAGCCATCACCGGTACCTCTGATTGGTCGTGAACGACAACTTTCATACCAGTATATGGATAACTGTCCAACATTTCGTCACTATGGAGATTGAAAGCAAGTTCATAGCCATATTCTAAACCTTCATGGTCTACAGTTAATAATTTATGTGGATACTTCCCGGAATTAAGAGTAAAACAAAGTTGATCATTGTAGTTAAAATAAGATGTGAAATTTTCATCTCCACATTTATTAGGCTTTGCATCTGGATTACTTGTAATTCTTCGAATCCAATCGCAAAATGCGTGCATTTCTCTAATTTGCAGAGAGCTGTTATATAAAAGAGAAGAAAGTTCGTCACCTGGAATGTCAAAACCTGGGTCTTGCCAGCTCTGTTGTAATGGCAGACGATGATTAAGTTTGTTAAGTTTGCTAGCTTCTATTGCAGTTCTATTAAAACTATTGATCGGACAAAAACTAATAGCGGGAAATGTCAGGGAATTTGGAAAA
This sequence comes from Euphysa ruthae, assembly GCA_035046665.1. NCBI lineage: Eukaryota > Metazoa > Cnidaria > Hydrozoa > Anthoathecata > Corymorphidae > Euphysa > Euphysa ruthae. The sequence goes on from JAUZNK010002291.1 coordinate 3,424, forward strand.
TCGACAGTTGACAATGTACTGAATGGATAGTCAAAATATTCAATAACTCCTACTCTTAATTTTATCAAGAAATAAAGGGCGCCTAATATCATTAGCACAGCCCATATAAATTTTCTAATCAAATAGGTATCTGAACAAACATATGAGAAACCATGCAAAGTTGAAGACTGCACGTATTGCGAAAAAATTTCCTTTATAGTAAGTCTTTCTTCAGCTATTTTTCGTAAACGGTTCTTTAGCATTTCTTGAACATTTCTCTTGTTTAATGAATTTAAATATTTTCTTTTTTTAATTGGATTGTTTGAGACATTTTTGTAACTGGGTAATATAGTTTGTCTTGGCATATCTTCTGTGTATGCTTTAAAATCACTACCATTATTAAAATATACCATAGCGTCGTCATTGTGTTTATTTTCGATTCGTAATAAATTTCTATCACATGTTAATCGTTTTTTTGTAGAATCTGCTTTTTCTTGAGGAGATAATCGACTTTCATTTTCAACTGGTTCTTCAGAAACGTACGAATTTTTTTGTTTTATGTTAATCTGATCATCATGAGATTTTATAGCGACGTTGTTGGGTATCCTGTCATTGTTTTTTTTGCTTTGTAAAATCAAAGTTGAGACTTTATCTGCAAAATTCATCTGTAACATATCCACAGTTTACTCGCTTTTAGTATTTAAAACATAAATATTGAGCTAAAAATTAAATAGATGAAAAATATGTTTTCTTAGTACTGATAAAACTGCGTGAAAGATTTTTATAAAAATGTTTTTATAGCTTTAAAAGTTATTAAATCGTTCCTTAGCTATATATTTCATTGACACCGGTTTCCAACTATGCAAATTAAATGATCTCATCATGGACATGCACTAAATTTATATTTCAAAGGAGGCTATCTATACATGATGGTGGATATAAAAGTACAGTGCTATTAGCTCTCTTACAATGATTGCAAGAAAATGATTTAATTGAAAACTTTGAGGTTTTTTGAGAGATTTTCAATATTTTCGTCTTTTTACGCTAGGAAGCTTATTGAAAGTAACTTTAAGAATAAGTATTTTAAAAGTTCCTTGGTAATAATTTGTAGTAGTCTCATAAACTTTCTAATAATAACAAACTATAGCGAATTGTTTTTAGTAATATACGAACAAATAAAAAAAAAAAAAAATAATAATACACAACCGTTGTTAGATTTTTAGTTCAACTTATAAAGCTGTTATTCACTACGAAAATAGGATGAGGGATTTTATTTTTTTGTTAATCTCTAGACTACGCTTTATCATTTTTTTTTTTTTTTTTTGGAATATAAATTTTGGTGATTCCTTGCGATTTGTGGTTTGCATAAGTTTTGACCCAAATATCCGAACTCAATACCCTGTTAATGTCATTTTAGAGAGAATGTAAATGCATTTTGATTTTGAATATTTCCCTCTGCAGAAGCGCTACATAACTAATGATTTAAATAGTTTCAAAGTTTACCCGTTCTAAGGGGTAAAAAAAGTAGTTTCATAAGACTTGCAAAGAGATTTTAGGGGATAAGTAGATGAGTCTGTTGAGAGCAGCGTGGAAGAGGTTGAAAAAGGTGAAAACATTGTCGTAATGAGGGATCAATTAATGTGTTGAGTAAAGGACAGACAGGATTGATAATAGTAGCTGTAGGGTAGTGAGCGTTAACATGCAGCAGCCCGAATATAGAAAAAGTACTTCGTAGTAGAAGAGTTTCAGTTGAAAGCTAATTGAAATAGGTTCTTGCGAGAGCAAAAGAAAGAAACGACCATTTTCGATGCGTTTAGAGTAAATCAAGTGGTACATTTTTTTTTAAGGTTTAAATAGATATTGAGACCTAATGAACGATTAAGAAAATCAACCTCAGTCAGGTCACAACATACATGGGGATGGATGGAAGCTGACGTTTTTTTGTGATGACGGATAAACATTGAAGTGGTTTACAAAATTGGCAAATGTGATAAGAAACTGAATCTCTTAACAATTTTGTGTTTTCTTATATAAAATAGATGAAAAAATTATTTTTAATTCAATTGTAGAATATGCACTTTCAAATACAAAGATCTGTTCGAAAAACAAAGATGATCATACCATTTATAAACATATTTAAAAAGAACTGAATCTTGAAGAACTGCTAACGTGATAGTTAGCAATTAACTGACCAAAATTCCTAGTTTTACTCTCTGTTTCCTCAAAGATAGGTAGCTTTTCGTAAATCTCAAATTTATATAAGAAAAATTATATGATTCAAGTTCAGCAATGAAGAGATCGTGAGGAATGCAATCACATGCTTTGGGTATGTCAATTAGAATTGTTCATATAACTCCCTTTTTATCAAGACAGAGTTTCCATCTCTAAAAAGACGAAACAAAAAGTTCTGATTTGAAAAACCTCTGATGATAACTTAACTTAATTTACTCTGTAATTTGACTAAAAATTTTTAAAGATTTTACAAAATGTTGTTAAGATACTTGTTGGTCTGTAATCTCCTTTTTTAGTTGTGTTCTCTTTTTTTAAAAACGGTATGATACTAGCTTACTTCAACTCGTCAAGAAATTTGCAACCAATGATAGAAGTATTAATAAAATCACAAATTAACGAGGAATAAGATTTAGCAAACGAATTTAGCAGCTAAAGTGGTAGATAGGTCAAAGTGGTAGGTAGGTCAAAGTGGCAGGTCATTACAACTCTTTTTCAGCCTGATGATGGCATCAGATACTTTATCAAGCTGTACATTGCAAAACTCAAAAATATTTTGAAGAGGGAGCTTCATTTTATTTTTTTAATACTTGGATGTGAATCAAGCTTCCTTATACTGGGTCTTTAATTAAGTCGAAATTTGATTCCATTTGAGGGATATTTGATTAATAAAAATATTAATATCAGTATCACGAAACTGATTATTATGATTATAATTATTGTTAACAATAGTCTTATCAATGGCCATTATCGCGAAGAAGAATCTTTTTTATTAAGAGGAATTACTGGAAAGATATGGTTTACATGCGTATCATAAAGACTGCTCAACCTCTTTAAATGTTGCTCTTCTTGCAGATACGGCTAAAAAAAAAATTTCGTTGCAACTTAAATAATACACCTTTTATTTAAAATTTCGGCGGAATGAACATACGTCTTTTTCAGTTATATTTTTAGAGATTAAAATAATAACCGTATTTGTTACTGAATTTGCAGGTACTCATAGTTTATGTGTACCATAAATGAATAAAAAATGACAAAACTAAATGGAACTTACATCAAGAATAAAGGAAACAATTTCTACTAAAGGGGTATTTATAAAGAGGATGAAACACTTCTATTTTGAAGGGAAAATACTAAAAAAAATACTAAATACTAGTTCGTAAAACTATTTGTTGGCCCCACGTTAAAACAATCGAATCGAATATACACTACTTAAACGCTTCTCCCTAAACTTCTCTTGGGTTGTTTCATTTTTCATCGTTTCTCCCTAAAAAACCAAAATTTCTAAACATTTTTAGCTAAAATTTCTTTTGAATAAAAATGATTCGAGGATTTATGCCTGTTATGTCTATTATTTAGTTGTTCTTATCATTCTTTTGATTTACCTAAAACCAATTCAACAAATTACAAACTCAAATTTAAACGAACTTTTCTTCAATGCAATTAACCGCCATATGTCTTATAGTGCTTTTCGGAAGTCAGACTTAATCAAAAGCACTACAATTTTGAGTTAGGGACAAGAATTCTTAATTAAATATCCTGAAGCACTTATTTGTGAATTAGGGGATCCATGAAGGAGTGGTAAACGCACCAAGTATGAGTGGATGTCAGTGAGTCGAATCCTGATGACGGCTTTTTGAGGTAATGTACAGAACATAATAACAAAACCTAGATTACTCACATACCTAATATTTACAACATAAATCTTAATCGATGTTACAGTGTGCCATCCAACATGTGACATTTGATGATACTTTGTGGTGTTAGGTAATGCAAATTAAATTGTTTTCAAAAAAGTTATAAGCAAGAGTGTTTTGTCAGTAGAATTAGTTTATGCACCCCAGATTTGACTGCTTGAGGTTTGATAAAGACAAGGTTTTTGATGAACTCTTGGAAGTGGTAACAAAGTTAGGTGAAAACGAGATAGCATTAATAGTAGGAGACCTCAATGGACACGTTGGGTAGGTAGTAAATGGGTATGACGGTGTCCATGGTGGTTTTGGATATGTAGCAAGAAAGCCAGAAGGTGAAACAATTTTAGAGTTTAGTGTTGTTACTGATATGGTCGTATCAAATGCACAATGTTTAAGAAAGGGATAGCCAGTTAGTCACTTTTGAATCTGGAAATGCAAGGAAAAAAATTGACTATTATCTAGCAAAATTATCAAACAGAAATTTAATAAAAATTGTAAAGATTACTCAGTCGAAGAATCTTTAACCTCAGTATAAGATATTAGTGTGTGATTTGGGTATTTAATCTGTTGTGAAAAGAAAAAGGAGTACTACCCCAAAAAGATGAATCTGGAAATTAAAGGACCCTGATATTAGCCAGAGTTTCTGCACACGTTCTGCTGAGAATGTACAGAATTTAGGAATGACAAGTAATGGCATGGATGTTAATAGTAAAAGGGAAAATTTAAAAAATTGTCTTCTAGAAGCTTCTGATAACATATGTAGTTGGACTAACGAAACTGTAAAACGTCGTGAGACCTGGTGGTGGAACAGGGAAGTTGATAATATTATCAAGGAAAAAAGAAGGTTGTTTAAAGAATGGAAAAAGGGAGGTGATAAAGAAAAATATCTTGCAGCAAAGTGGAGAACAAAGTCAATCGTATATGCGTCAAAGAAAAGGGTAAGGAAGAAAAGTTCTCAAACCCTTTGGCAAGAGATGATGAAAGGAATGGGATTTGAAAAATACCTATGCAGATGACCAGGAAAAATCAGGATATTGTTGGTGAAAAGTTTATTAGAGACGATGCAGGTAATTTAGCTTTTAATAAACAGTCCAAGAGAGAAGCATGAAAAAGCTATTACAATAAACTCCTTAATACAGAGCTTGAATGGGGTAGGAATGGGTTGCCAATATATACAAATGTAATTATCGTCAATAGCACACCTATCTTCAACAACATCTGCATAAAGTCAGTTTATTTTTATAAGCAATCTTTTATAATCGGTTTTATATTCCTTCATATTGCAAAAGTAAAATCCATAAAATTTCCGCTTATATTAGGGAAAAATTTCCACCAAATTAATTCAAATTCTGACAGGAAGTTATTATATTAACAAGAAAACCTTGTAGGATTTAACATTATTAAATCTATGAATTAATTGATTGAACTTCCATGATAGATTTACCCAGGGAGTTCCTCTCGAAATGTACTTTGCTAGTTAACAATTTTCGTTTGATTGGTCAAAAGTCAAAACTGAAATTCTTTAACAATGTATCAAAACCGTATTTAAATTTACTCTCACTTTAACCCTTAGAACCTGTATGACGCACATTGCGTTTACGGTAGTTCCGTATGACGTACATGTGCGTTTTTAGATGTAGGCTTACTTTTTGTCGTATACCGGTGGAACGGTAGAAGCTAGGTCCAAATTAATCGCGTTTTTGAAAAAAATTGGACTAACTGACTGAAAATATAATGAAGTATTCTAAAAGTGATCTCTTTTTAATTTTTGCTGTGAATTTATGGGTATTTTCCTGATTTATTTGCCATTTCTGGTGTCTGTGTGTGTGTGTGTGTTTGTAATACTTTATTTTGATTACATATTATGATTGTCTGGCTGTTGCTTTTCCTCTAAAATACCTTTTTTCAGAATTTAAATAAAGCCTGTTGTTTATATATATATATAACTGAATTAAAATTTTTTCTGCTGTTTCAAAACAAGGAATGTCAGAAAATACTTTGACTAACAACATTTTAGCAGAATTTTTTTAATGAAAATTTTGACACATTCGGTGAGATATTACAGGGTTCACAATGCACCAGGAAAACCTGGAAAATGGCACCTTTTACGAAAATTCAGGGAAAAATCAGGGATAATTTTGGTAATTATATCATGTCAGGGAAAAAAAAGTCAGGGAATAAGGTCTCCTGCTTATTTTCAGGAATTCATTTATCAATGTTTCTCATATATCTATTTTCCTTTCAGCATAACAAAAAAGCATGGATAATAAAAACTAACCGTTTTCGATGTAGAAAAGACCTTGAACTTTCCAACATGGTTCGGCACACTTAGTAAGCCACGCCTCAAAAAAGAAGCATATGTCACTAGACTTAAAAATAAAAAATTTTTTTAAACCGTAAGTTGATACACTAGTTAATTTTATTGGATCAAAAAATGGAGTTTCTGCTTCTAAATCTAAGCCAACCCTAGAACTAACTGTAAAAAATTTTGAAAAAACTAAAGCTGAAATCTTATGGGCGATGGAAACTGTTACTACTAGTTATTCGAATAACTCGAATACAGACATTAATTTGCTTTTTAGAAAAATGTTTCCAGATAGTAATATTGCACGTTCCTTTCAGCTTGGTCCTAAAAAATTACAATATATATTTAAGCTTGGAATTGCTCCATATTTCAAGTCTATGCTAGTTAAAAGTTTGAATAAAAGTGATAGTGGATGGCGAGGTCAAAACACAATTCTATCACTCTCGATTCTATGGTCATAGTCAAAAAAATTTGCAAAAAGTGTTCTTATATGCCTTAAAAAATCTATATGAAAATAAACTGTTTCAAATAAGTATTGATGGATCTAATGTTAGTTTAAAATTTCTTCAGAACATAAAGAATGATAGAGATCAAAATAAGCAGCACCAGTTGATTCACATTGGTTTTTGTGGTCTATTTATGGTGCTTTCAAGACTGGTGCAGAAAAAAAATTGGAATATCAAAAATGCTCTGAAAGGTGATTTTCAGATAGTCTATGCTTCACCAACGCGATGAGAAGACTTTGTTGTCATACTGGAGGCGCATCTGTTTCCTCTATTTTTCTTTGCTACCAGGAAATAATAAATTTATTTGGGCTGTTGTTTTTAGCAATTGTTTTTACAAAATAAATTTCCAGGATTACCAGGTTTGACCTGATATGGTTATTTTAGGACAACGTCTCACAGAGTTGCCACGTTTTTCAAAAATGTATTAAATTAGAGTGATGTCTGGAAAAGTCTGGAAATAGTCTGCAATTGGCTCAAATCGTCTGGAAAGTGTCTGGAAAATAGCTTGACGAAGAAATTACCAACATTTTCCAGACAGGATCGTATGAATACATAATAATTTATTAAATGATTGGTTGTATTTTTATGTTGTTGTCCCTTATGAATTGATCTTCGATATTTCCATGCTTGCCTTTTTAGCTCATAGTTTTTGAAAAAATCTTAGAAATATATTGTCTTGTTAAATTCAAATAGTTTCCTTAATTTATAAATTTTATTTCCATTTACTTGGATATGAAGAAATACAAGCAATTATGTGTAGTCTTTAAGATAATTCTAACGTTAAGCCATAGTTAATCTGCTGTAGAGAGAGGCTTCAGCATAAACATTACAGTTTTAAAGTTGAGCATGAAAGAGGATATTGTTGTGGCAAAAAAAATCATTAGAGATCATATTTACTTCAAATTCCCTTCAAATTGATTCTTTCTTGTAGCATATATAATGCAAGCTTGGAAGAAAAGGTAAAGCAAAAAAAAAAATCAAAAAATTCAGGATGAGATGTGTGCCTTGAATGAAGAGTTACATTCCTTCCAACGGATATGTGAAGCTTTGAAAAAGATGTGTAAAGCGTGTTGAGTTCGTTACAGCAGTTAAAACAGCAGAAGAAAAGTCTGACATAAATTTTATTGTACAAGCAAACGCAATTAAAAGAAAATGTGAAGAAAAGCATGCAGATATAAAAATTTTAGAAGAAGATAATGGTGTCTTGGAATCGAAGTGAAAAAAATAGAGTAGAATCGGATTTCCTGTTATTGTATTATGTTTGGTATATTGATACATTTGATACAGATAGTTTATATCTTTTTTATTAAAATTTTTGACAAAACAATATTTATATTGGGGAAAATACAATGAATTCTTTTTATACAATTTTTTATGCAATGCTGCAAACAGGCGCAAAAATGGTGCAATCAGGG
>JAUZNK010002292.1:0-11550 GCA_035046665.1 Euphysa ruthae
TGTATATATACATAACATTTGGACATGACAAAAGAATTTCCTGGTAAAATATAAATGTAATAGACTTTTGTCTAAGAAAATTTAAATTGTACCGTACATTATATTAGAAAGACTTTGAATATTTGTTTGCAGCTCTGATATTTCATTATATACTTTATTTTATTTTACTGTTATAATTCTACTTTTTCGATTAATAAGGTTTAATTTTATTTTGAATTGTTTAGCTGATGATGGAAACTATCTTTCCACAAAAAAATTCTTGACAGAAATATTAACATTTCCTTTGGATAAAAAATTATTTATTTTGTCACAAGAAAAACTGCTCTAAAAATATACTTTAAAAATTGCCTACATCTAACAGAATTAAAAACTTAAAAATATATAATCAACATAGCATAAAATGAGGAATAGTAAAAATACTACCTGGAATAAACAGCATAGGGTCAAAATGTTGGGGCGACGGTACTGTTGGGATCAACCATGTTATTACACAATGTTTTTCACAATAGTCATCTTGAAGAAAACCACGTGCTTGAGCAAAATATATATCGCCATCAATATCTACGATTGAAAGAATGTCTCCCACTTGATAAAGTAAACCCTAGATCAATAAAAAAAATGTAAAGATTCAAATTATCCCAAGCTTTCAAAGGTATTAAGGTAAAAGAAAATCCAAATACTCCCTGTTTACATAGAGGTTAGAATGATTAGTTAAGGAATTATCATAGTTAAATGAATAAATACCTGTGGCAGGTGAATTTTGAAATATTCTATATATTATGCCTAAGAATCATGGATTAAATTATATAAATATAGGGGAAATACGCTGTCAAGAACTTGTTTCTATGGAATGACAACTCTAAACTCGAAAAAATGTGCAAAATGAAAATCTCTGTACTTTGAAGCCTTTAAATTAAGTAATGCCACAAATATCTCGTTAGGTTATATTTCCAGTCAAACTTTCAGCCTAACTACCCATACTAGTTAAAACACCTGTGGGGGAACACCTACATGGAAACGTCTATTGGAAAACATCTATGGGGAACACCTATATCAAAAAATCTATGGGGAAAAATCTATAGGGAAGTGTCATGCCTAAAGTGTGTTGGTCTCACCAAAGTTAGCAAAGTTAGATTTTAAATTGCTATACTGCTCTTTTCTCATTAAGTTTTGGACATAACTTTGCAAAATTCAAAAATTTCAAGAATCAATTAGAACTAGGATTCTAAATAAAAACATAAATATGGTCATTCTTCTTTCTTGCTTTCTCAAAGCTAGGCTGATGAGAATTAATTAACTTAGTTACGTCAATTACCTCAGCAAAAGCAAAAACAAGAATCTTTAATTTTTTGTAATAATATGAAAATTAAATTATTGGTCGAAAGGAAAATTCCAAAAAATTTTGTTTTTGGTTACAAAAAAATTAAGGAAACCAGTTTTACGGGTGAGCAGACGGATGGATGAACAAAAAAGGTATCTATAAAATAATCGCTTCATGGGTCCGAAATGGATTTCTCTAAGTCTTTTTATGGCCAAATAATAAAGTTTTTTAAAGATAACCACCACTGTGCTGTTCGATATGATATAAGAGCAGGTTAGACTTGAGATCTAAAAGACCAGTCATGACACCCAATCGTAAACATAAACATTTTTTGACAAATAAGATATATTCATCACTAGACAACAGCTAAATCATGTAAGCCTTTTTGAACAATTCCCTCAACAGTCTTGCATATATTTCTACTGAAATTAAAAAAAAAATAAAATCTACAAACTAGCAGCTAGGCTAAATTTTCTGGCAAAGAAAAATATATTAACTTTTGCCTTGAAAAACAAAGTTATAGTTTAAAGAGAACTGCATGAAGTAAAACTTTTTATAAAACAAGTGCTTAGTGATTAATCAACTACCGGAAATCACTTTGACAAAAAAACTTTAGCTTTATCAATTTTCTTCTATAAAATTGCTCATCTAGGACAAATTTTTTGTTGTTTTTGCGCAAGCCACCAAGCCTATTAAAGTTTATATTGACCAATATGCAGTAAAAAATATTATTGTTTAACCACATACAATAACTATACAGAATTAAAAAACAATTTTTTGCAGAAAAAAAAAGATTCTATAAGTTTTATTTTTGTTGCAACTATTCCTTATATCGCTTATAAAACAAGTAGCAGTGGCATTTCTAAAATACAAACAACGGTTTTTATCAAGTGGCCAAGAAGGTCAATAAATGCTTTTTGTGATCCTAACATTATGCAAGAATTAAGAAAAAAAATATAACAAAGAGATTTAGAGAAAAATTTTAGTCTGAAATGACCATATTTGAGCACATTTGGGTCCAGTGCCAGAAAAGTATGATGTAATAACTTCACATAAAATTTCATGAAAAACTAGTGAACTGTTAACTGAGAATCTATTTCAATCAGACTGACGGACAGCCATTACTGAATTTATAAGACTCCGCCAAACACGTAGGGAGTCCAAAATATTTTCAAGCATTATGTAAAGAAAAAAACCATAGCACACATTACATTATGATATATGGCTTTACTTGTATACATTGAATCTGCTCCACCCACACCTTTTAATGGCTTCTTTTTATAAATATTCCTTCTATTCTTTACACTACCATTCTTCAAAACACTTATAAATCCATTACCAAACTTTTTTTTTGCTTTATTTTTTCGACTAGAAATTCTAACAGTTTGTTGTTCTTTTCCTCCCTTGTTATTACTACCACGACCATTACTACCATTTTGAGTATTGTTTTTTAATTGTTTAAAATGACAAAGATTGCACACAAGTTTATCTGAATTCAAACGTCGCCACATTGTGCATGTATTTGTATTACAATAAAAACAGTAAATTTCTGAATACTTGTTTTTCAAGCTTTCTTCACTACATGATATTTCATCTTCTGTATCATTATTCTCTTTGCTGGTATTCACATCTTCCATATTAGCTTTTTGATCATCTTCAGGAATGCTTGAAGTGCTGTCTGAATCCATTAAATATTAAAGTAGTAAACTAGAAAAAAAAAGAATATTAGTATTGAATTCATCTTATAAACATAACTCAACTGTTAATACATTTCCTTTTCCCATTGCTACAACAATCAACAAGACTTTTTATGTCAATATTTTACTATTATGTCCATTTCATATCTCTCATATTGTACATTTACTTTCAGTTAACAAAACATCGATGGTAATTACATGTACTAATCAGAAAAAAGCAAAGAAGGCTTTAATCTGGCTAGGGAAATCTGGGTGTTAAATCTGAACTAATGTTAAAAATACAAACAATTTGAAATAAAATAGGAACAAACTTGGAAAATTTAAAAAATTGAATTTTTATTACTAAATTATGGTACTTATTCATGTTTTTGAAAGGATGTTTCTCAAAGGAGCTTAATCAAGAAAATGGGAAAAAAAAAAGAAGAGAGCACAAGTAGTCAAACATCGTACATGCAGTTTGTAAAGATAATTCTTATTTCCATAAAATTCAAATTATTTTTCTTCAATTAGGTGCCATGTGATCTTTACTAAAATAATTTCTCAGAATCTTGATTTTTAGACCCAAAAAATTCCAAGCAGTGTGTTAGTGTTGAAACTTAATGACTACCAGTTTTATAAAAAGTGCTTTTTTTTTTAATTGTCTTGGATTTGGTTAATTACTTCTTTCGAATCACACCTTAAATATATTTTAAAAATAATACAAGAATATTTTCTTGATTATATAATGCATATTTTAGATATTGGTCCTCTTTCAGCAATTCATAGAAAAAATAAACACAGAAAACATACACACGGTAATGTTTGTGCATCAAAATTTGTGATATTTAAAAGTCATCTAAATCTTCCTAGTAAGATACAATAAACACCTGGAAAAATTTATAGAACATTAATTCAATATTCCAAGATCCTCTAGTCCTTGAATGCCATTTGCTTTAAATATTCTTATTAAAAGTGAATTTCACTGTTATGAATGTGGGTCCTGCTCCAGGCAGTGGCTAAATTTAAAGCTCCTATTTGTGCTACGAAAACAATCAATGACAATTTTTTTTTTTGCAATTGAACTAATTTTCTTACAATCGAAAATTTTTTCGCTCTGGAGTGGATATGAAACCAGGACATTTTTCATTACAGTTCACTGCAATATTATCGGAAAATGTGCTACTGCTAGGCCAGACTGCCACAACAAAAAACTGTTTATGATTGAGATAAATAGATGGACACTTCTAACTTAAAAAGTAAATTCCAAGTTTGTAAATGTAAATCAAGTAAAATATAAAATATCAAAAGTAATCTAATATAAATTATAAAAATAGTAAATGTAATCTCCTCGATTTTGTTCTGTACTTTAAGCCTTAATTTTAATTAACAAGTATGGGAAACTCGCAAAAAACCTCTAAGGGTCTCATCATCGAGAACCACTTAGCCAACTAGTTAAAAAAAAAATGAAGTAATAAAATTTTATGGATTTATTATTTGATCATAAGCTTAATTAGAAAAAAAATAAAGATGCAATCAATGTCTTTGATATGTTTCCTAATTTCATTTTTAAAAGAAATAAAAATTAGATCATTATTGTCTGAAGTTGAATTTGGAAGATTGTTCCAGAGATGAGGAGCATGGTACAAGACAATGAATTTTTCATAATTTCCTTATATTATGCAATGTGCAGATGACTTAGTGGTATATTTATGAGAACCTTTTAAGGTATAAATATTCTGACACATTTTTGCATTTAAATTTAAAATACAATATTTGAAAAACCTTTAACTCGTAAATGTTCAATATATTTAATTCCCCAAAAAGAGGTTTACTTGGAGCGGTTCTATGCTTAAAGCAAATTGCATAAATAGATTATTTTTGACGTTGATGTAATGCAAGAAGTTTTATTTTGATTGTGCTGGCCCATGTTATATTTCCATAAGATAAATGACTATGAATGAATGAAAAATAATGTTGCCTTAATAAATATTTAGGTAATATATGTCTAGATTTGTAAAGAATTCCTAAATTTTTAGATATTTTAATGTGTACTGCTCTGATTTGGTTCTTCCATGAAAAATTTTCTTCAATTAAATCCCTAAAAACTTTCATACTTTTTCTCTATTTATATTTTCATTAATTATTTGAAGATTCAGTTTTATTAGAGGTATGTTTTCCATTGATATAAAGAATGAAATAAGGAATATTTCGTCTTAGTGACATTTAGTAAAAGTTTATTTGCTTTAAATTATTGTGAAACTCTTTCTAATTCAAGATTTATTTCCTGGAAGAGATTTTGAACGTTTTTCCCTGATTTGAATAGATTTGTGTCATCTGCAAAGATTATCTGAGAAACTCTGAGAGAAGATTTAGAGGTACTCCACATTTTTTATCAAATAATTTTGATGATTTCATTTTGTCATAGTAAACACATTGTTTTCTATTCTTTAAAAATTGCAAGCCAATCTTTTGTTTTCCATTATCCCGTAAAAAGTTTTTGAAGAAGTATATTATGATCAAAAGTATCAAAAGCCTTTAACAAATCTATGAAAACCCCTATTGTAAAATAGCCTTTAAAAAAAGTTTTAAGATCGGACATTAGTTTTAAGATTGCGTGTTCAGTTGAAGTATTATTCTGAAATCCAAACTGTTTGAAGTTTTTTACTCATAATAAATTCTTTAAGTAATAAAACGAAGCTGAAAACTATTTGACGCATTAAATATTTGGATGCGATAAATTCATTCACATATTTGTATATCATAAAAATAAATCTGTGTTCAAATGATTAAGATCACTATCTTATTTAATATAAAGATATATATACCTATGGTAAAAATAATAAGTGAAGTTTTAAGTGAAGCTGTTATTTCTTATAAATCATCAGAACAGTGGAAATACTTATAGAACAGTAACAATGAGGCTACCTTCCTGCAATAAGAAAGCGACTGAAGGTTCAAACAAAGACCAGAACTAAAAAGGTATAAGTTTCTTTTCTGAATTCTGTGAATAAAATTAGGACATACAGCAGAGGCTCTGGCCCAAAGATGGCAGCAATACTGAAAACATGGTCCAACGGTAGGTAGCCTTATTTAAAATTGCTAATAAAAATTTCAAGCTAAAAATTAAAGATTTCTGTGATAAAATAATGGCAAATTTTCTAATTGATACATAGTTTACTTTCTTTCTAAACAGTAAGTTTGACAAGGATAAAATTAACCTCATCTAATTTATTTTTATGTAATATTTAGTCTTTGTTATTTGATATTTTCTTTCATATTTTTAAATTAACAGAAATACGTTACATACGACTTAATGATCAAGAACTACAGAGAATCATACTTTACCATTAAAAAGATAAAAATTATGAGATGGAATGTTTGCCTAAATAATATATAAACAATAAATATCTTATATTTATACTAACCGTCCAAAAGTAATTAATAAAAATAAACAAGACACCATTAAAAATTTTCTAAGAGTAATAAATACATTGCTCAATAATATAATATGTTATGGAAAAACTTTATTCCATGAAGAGGAGGAAACTTATTCGAGGGTATGAGAACAAAAACTTATTCAAGGGGTGGGAACAAAAAGGTTATCAATAAAATATATTCTCATGGCGTGCTTTTATTTGAGGGCGCTTATCTGAGAACAGGTGTTCAATGAGAAAAATATTTAATTAAAGGATTATTAATGTGGATATACAACCTTAAATAAATATAAAACACACAATATACGCCAAATTTTCAAGGGATTTTCAAAAAATACCTTTTATGATGGTTAAATACAATACAATGGTTTCATAATTTACAAAAATCTAGACTTTATTAGGTTTTTAGGTATTATTATAAATTTGGTGGCGGTCATTTTTACTTTTTGGTTGGGCAATAATTGTAAATAATTCTTGTTTATTTTATTAGAATTAAACATAAAAAGAGAATAACTAAATAATAATGAAGTCAATTATATTCTCTAATAAAAAATATTACCTAAGAAATCAAAAAATCATTGCATTGTGTTAGAATCCCTTTAAAATTATCGTGTGATAAATTACATGCACCTTCAAAAGATAACCATTTAAATGCTTGATGTTCATTAGAAAGTTTAACCTCTTCGTTGTTATCAGACAGTAGTGCTAACCAATACACAACTGTTTTGGATTTACCCCAAGCAGGATAGCTTAATTCAAATCGCAAGTCATGCA
The DNA here is from genome assembly GCA_035046665.1 of Euphysa ruthae. NCBI lineage: Eukaryota > Metazoa > Cnidaria > Hydrozoa > Anthoathecata > Corymorphidae > Euphysa > Euphysa ruthae. Next base: position 7,206 of record JAUZNK010002292.1, read on the forward strand.
CTGTTAAAGAACTTTTTTCAAACCCTGCTTCTTCTTGTGTTTCACGAAAAGCCGTTGTTAAATCGTCTTCCCCTGGATCACAATGTCCTTTTGGAGGTGTCCAATGATGTTTTCCGTAAGATGTTTGGAGCAGTAAGTATTCAATTGAGTCAGATATTCTTCTATAAACTATAAATCCAGCTGCTCTAGTGGTTGACATTATTATCCTAAAAATATAAATTTTTTGTCTACGTTTAAATAATTTTGAGTTATATGCACTTCTTCTTTAGTCAGACTATCAAAAACCAAAAAATTTTAAAACTAAGTCAAACCCCAAGCACAGACACCAGAAATATTATTGATTTAACTGTCTAGTTGTTTGATTAATATATAATATAAAAAGCATCACAGCTTGATAAAATAAACTCAAAGATTTAATATTTTAAATTCTAATAGTTTTATTATACCTATAAAATAGTAAAACTAAAATAATTAGCAAGTAATCCAATGTTATCAGTTTTTCATAACTGTTATCATTTAATACATCTAAGAATAATATACCAAACGACCTGGTTCCTATATTACAGTAAGTTTGTTGGTGTTAAAAATAGTATCCAGTTACAAAAAAACTTGTTTCAGACCTGTGCACCAATCATGCCAGTATGTGAAGTCTTAGAGTAATTATTGATTTCCTTTAAAGTGTTTTCTGCATAAGCAGAAAATAAATGGATCAGAGGATTTTATAGGTGTACCTGGAATATTTAACAGACCAGATTAAACAAGAATGAAAGAAACATAATTCTTATATCTTTTTATATGACAGAAACAAGAAACAAGGTTTATTTTTAATATAGAAAACTTTCCAAAGGAAAAAGCCGGAATTATGGAATAATCTGAAAAACTTACATTAAAATAAAATTAAAATAAATATAGAAAAAACTTTGATGGAAAATTAGAACATATAAGATAAATGTGCTAATTTTAAGATAAATGTGCTAATTTTAATAAATGTGAAAATAAGTAAAAACGAGTAGAAATACTTAGTTTTATTCAATTAAAATAAGTATCATCTAAGCAAAGCAAGTAGTCTACAATATGGCCATCAATTGGATTTTTTTCTAACTGTTCATCATCTTAAAACTGTTTATCTATGGTACAGTATTAATATAACTATTAGCAACAGTCATTTTATAAAAACGATCTGTTTATTTCAGTAGAAATACTTAAATCTCTCTATAAATGTAAAAAGTCTCGATTTGGACTGCAGAATTACAGACTTATTGATTTCCTTTATTTAATTATAATCTTTTTTATTTTTAAATTACTAATGACAAAACCCTGGAATACATTGATATTAATAAAATCCTACCAAACTACAGTCGAATTTCTAACGAAAATGGTCTAGACTCTTGTCCCTACCTGTAAAATAATAAAATCATCAAAAGGTTTTACAATAGAAAGTTAACAGGCATGATTCATATAAATTAGCAAAAGGCTGCTGATGCGATAAAAAGTCATATATTTCTTTAGTTAATAAATTAAAATTCTTGGAGAATTTTGTTAACTGCGTTAACCCATACCAAATAAATAGAGCTTTCTTAGAAAATATGATAAATGTCCTTTATAGCAGCAAAAGATCTGTGTGAAGTGGCTCACTTAGGATAAATCCTAATCAATTTTCCCATTATACATAGTTCTAGAAATCTGTTAACTGCAATCTGCAAATATGTTGACGGAATGAAGACGGACACTAGAAAATCACTTTTGGTTAGCCTGAAGTGATGATTTCATTGAGCCAGTAAAAATTATCATGAACCAACAGTGCAATACCTAAAGTTAGCAACGTTATTATCTATATTTATTTCAGAGCCTTAAAATGACCAAAATTGACTGAAAAACCAATCAGGGTTTTTTTGAGCAAACAAAAATATTTGTATATAGTTTTTCTTAAAAAATAAAAACAAATCTATCATAAATAAAAACAAAAAATCTTTCTGTGACTAATGTACTCACAGACTTTCTTTATTCAAATACAGCATGACCACTTTTTTTTTATAATTTTAACATAAAATAAACAAACATATCTAAACTACTATCTAAAAATATCTAAAATTTACTAAAATAAACTTGTCAATAATTCAATTTCACTGAGTATACACATATATCACTTTTAACAGGTAAGCCATATGGGAATAATTTTAAATTTTATGCTTGAAAATTTAAGAATAACTACTTTTGGACCAAAAAAATTACTGTATTTGAATCTAATACCAAAAAAGGAGAAAGATACTTGTGGAACAAAATACTGAGTCTGACTGGGCCATTCTTGACTCATGGGGAGGAAGATCTTCTACAGCTTTTATTAGCAATCTTCCTAGAGATGGTGTCCCAATAAAAATATCAGTTAGCAGGTCAATAATTGTCTCAACGGGTAGCTAGAGTATACTAGAAATACCCAGTCTTGAACTCCTTCATTGCATATTAGTGCAGATGCGGTGCTGCCTCTATTGCCATATAAGCTCTAAGGTGATGAATACTGGTCTTAATATTATCTTTTCTTGTCTGATGACAATAAAATAGTCATTTCAGTAAAAAATTGCTTGTCGCTGATGAGGGTACTGAGAGTTTCCTGATTGCTATATTGCTGACAAGTAAGTAGGAGCCCAAACACTTTGCTATCAACTTAGAGAGGCTGCTTCATCAACAGATATTTAAAAGGGTTGCAGTTATAATGCCAAACTAATTTTTCTCACGTGGAATCTTTCCTCTCTAGTTCATCACCTGACATCTTGCCAAGTTATGAAGCAAATCTTAATCCTTCAATAAGATGGTCTGATTTTATTTTACCTGGATTAGTCTTTTCAAATTTCCATGACAATACTCCCGTAGTTTGGGAAATCTCTCTTGAAAGTCCCAACAAATGAAACATTGCTTTATGCCTTTACCTTCTATCTTCTACAGTCAACCAGTTCTTTTTTCTTCTTATAAGGTTCTCCTTCCACACATTTCTGCAGTATAATTAACTCCTTTTCTAAAAATATTGACAAGGATAAAATAATTCACCCATCTGCTGAGATCTTTGTGACTTTCACATCCACCACTAAATAGCTTCATTTCTCTAGAACTACTAGCCTTTTAACACCTAAAACCACTTCTTCTTCTTGATTTATTCCTTATATCAAATACCGATATATGAAAGATATCTTATGCTTGATTTAGTAGAAGGCAATACTTAAAGCAGTGCCTAGCATGACTTACTGTTTATTCATTTTTCCTGACTGGGCTTTCATAAAAGCGTTTTACTTAATGAATATGCCACATTAAACTTTTAAAATTTTTTAAAAGAAAGTTTAATTCAAAATATAGGGTCTGTACATAACGTGTTTATGTACAGACCCTAGCCATTTTTATAAGTTGATTTCTAGAAAAGTTCAATAGGTGAAGCTGGTTCACAAAGGTCAATCAATCAATAATAATTTATTTTCCAAAAACAATCCAACAATAAAAATTTTATATTTAACATTACACAATTATTTTATATAAAAAATTATTAATATCACCAAAAATTATTTTCAAAAAGGACCATTGAATTGGATGGAGCCACTCATACAGAAAAACTGGCCAAATGAGTGACACCAATTGATAGTCCTTGAAAAAATAACCAGACAAAATAAAAGAGAAAAAAGAGAAGAAGAGAATATTAGTCTGGAAAAATAAAAACAAAGATCAAAGAGTGACTTTAATAACAGATTTTTTGAATTGATACCGTTTTAAACGGAAAAAGAAGGGAGTTTGAGTTAAGATACATTTACAATAGAAACAAGAGATTTATTCCAATCACAGATGCATTGATAAATGATAGAATACTTACCATACTTTTGTGCTCGAAGTAAAGTACAGGGGGAAGGGAATTGTCATAATCAATGCAGCCTCTTGCATGCAAAGGCAAGAGTGAGTTCAAAACCCTTTCTAGCGCTATGAAGTGATTAATGGATGACCCAAAAGGAAAAAAATTATATTAAACTAAACCGCTACAAAATAAAGAAAAAAAAGCCAAAATTTAAAATTTTCTCACTATTTTTGAAAGAATTCATAAAAATCCTTCATTATCTTGAAATTTTGTTGCAACTTTTAATCAGATTTAGCAGGGTGTGCTTGGAAGTTCTGGTGTTCTATAAATTTGTGATAAATTTTAAAAATCAATGTAATTTCATAAAATTTCTGTTCCAATTTGACAGAGTGGCTCTTGAGCTTAAAGGGCTGAGTGTGGAAAATTCAGAAGAAAATGCACGATGTTTGTTTTCAAGCCTATAAAATAAAATAACTAAATTTATCGATTGTGTTATGTTGCAATTTTTGCCACCTA
>JAUZNK010002293.1:0-11550 GCA_035046665.1 Euphysa ruthae
CCTCTTCAGGAAAGCCTTTTAGATGTGCTTGAACAGTACCTGTGTAGCAACATTTTTTAGTATTGAGATACTCAATGAGAATTTTAGTACTAAAATATCTATCAGTGAAAATATGATGCCCAGGACATAACTGGACGTAGTAAATACTCAAAGATTTTCTCTGACATTCTGGAATCTAACATATTTGCAGCATAATCAGTTTCAGCACCAAAATATGGTAAAATATGGTACGCAAAGACACAAAATAATCCAAAAATGTTTATGTGATACTTTTCTGGCTTCCTGGGATTATACATTTTGTATTTCAATCAACCTTTCCACTTAATTACCATTTCATCGATAGAAACATCTTGGTATGGATAGTATGACTTTTGAAAGTTTTTGACAATTTTGTTAATAAATGGTTCAATTTTGGCTTTGGTTTATGCCATTGCAGAGGAAACATGAAGCATAGTGTGCATTATAGATTCCAATCTGACCCGTAGAAATAACGTAGTTACCAGAAATAAGAAGACCCTCAAAACCTTGTGAGTTTTAGCTTTTATTGAATGATGATGCTGAAGATCATAGAGTACATAACTTTCCGTCCATACCAAAAAAAATTCCAGAAGCTCAAGGTGATTTTGGTGATGAATACACTCCTATCGACTACTTACTTGAAATATTTACTTTCTTGAACCATTTACTCTTCAAGTTCAGGTGAACTTAGTTGATATGATAAATGAATTTGCTACTGTTAAAATTTTTAAAATAAAATGTGTTTCCGTTTCAAGTTTATACCCAAAATCACGTCTTATGTCAAAAATTAAGTATTGATTTAATATTTTCCTAAATAAATATATTTTCAAAACAAAACATAAAAAAATAAATTATAGACCTCTAAACTATATTTTTTTAAATTTAAAAATCAATATGTTTTAAGGAATTTTAACAGTAAATAGTTTTATAAAAAACATTTATGTTCGACACTAACTTTTTGGAAAAACAATTAAATATTCAAAAATCCTTATTTTTTAGTTTTCCAATAGTATATAACACATTTATAAAGATTTTCATTTCACCAGAATGTTGAGTCATTTAAGGAATTGCTTTTATGCAAAGTTCAGAAAAAAATAAATCTTGTATTATAAAAAATGATTCGCCACAAACCTGTGATGTTAAAGAAAAAAGATCAATTCATCAAGACTACGTTAATAAAGGTCAAAAGCGGGCTTTGTGATTACTACTAGATCAAGCTGATTTCATTGTTCAAATTTCTTTTATGGAAATAAAGCAATAGGTAAAATCAATTCTATTCAATCAAAAATCCCCATCAGCGCAATGTTCCCCTGATGTCTCATAATACACAGTCGCTATAAGTAACAAGATTATTGCAATCAATTTAGCCATTAAATATTTGAATGCCTATATTTGATAATACACTATTATCTCCATAATTGACACAAATAAATTTAATTATTTGATAATACCCTATTATCTCCATAATAAATTTAATTATTCAAGCCTGAACGAGAGTCCAAGCTTAAATGAAAGCAGTCTATTCCTTACATTCAAATCTGACAAAAAATATAAAAAGAATCGTATATTTCTAAAAAAAGTAAACTCTTCTAAGCATGTTACCTCTCCTGCCATTCCAATTGATAACTGTCTATTGTTTTCATCAAGTGTAACAACATGAACTCCATCACAAACTTTTCCAACAGGACAAAATTTCTGATTGTAGCCTTGCCCATTATTCCACTAAAAATAAAACATATAAAAATTATTATCCAAATTATAATAAAAAAATAATCTTATAAACTAATAATTTTTATGGCCCTTAAACATTTGATATAGCACAACCATGTGGACAAAACTCAGATTACTTGACCAGCAAAAGATTGCCATTGAATTACCTTGAAACTTTAGGGCTTATTATCAAATCCGTTTGTTGATATCTATTTCTTAATTTCGTTGCTTATTATCTAATGCTCAGGTAACTTAGCAATAGAGCATATTTGCCCCTCAACTATATCATTTAAACACACAAGAAAAGAAAGATAGACTCTCTTAAGATTTCCTAAGTATTTTTGTTTTTTTAGTCAATTTTTATTTTATAAAGTCAGTTGTTTATAAACATCTAAAGCACTTAAATTATAACATCGCCATAAAGCTCATCTCACATCAACTAAAAAATTTTATTCCAAGTTGCAAGTCTATCACAGAAACTTCCCATATATGGGCATGCTTACATGAATCTTTCTGACCTTTGGATTTTAGGTAATAATTAAAAGCAATATTTAACGCTGGTGTTAAAAGAAGGACATAACAGATATACAAATTTACACAAAGAAAAAATATTAAAATAAACTAAAAAACTTAAACTGAACTAAAAAATATTTATATTTATGATGACAGCAGCAAAACATGCTTTGAGAAATGCAAAACACAAAAACTTAATTATCCCCTGAAGAATTTCATTGCAAAAAGTTCTTCCCTTCATATTTCCTCCTAATTCCTGAAAAATTATAAATTTAAATTAATTTTAATAGCGCTAATAGGGATTAAGAATGATATAAGAGTCACCCTTATCAGAACTCATTTTCCTTAAGAATGAACAATGTCTTAATATTCTTCCTATCAAATTCGACAAGGAATAAGCTGTTTCCATAACAGAGTTGGTGTTTAGTGTTTCCTTCTCATAATTAAATCAAGAGACCTGATATCTCAGTAGAATTATGATTTGATCCCAACCAAAGTTTTAAAAATATGAAATCTGATCAGCTTGGGAGGAAAAATCTATTTTAATATCCATTGTCTAAATATGTTTTAAGTCCAATTAAATAAATTGAGGAATTAAATAAAATTTTTCATTCCATATAAAACCATTCAATATAATTCCAATATATTAAAATAATTTCAATACATTCATTTAATATAAAACCAGTCTTGAAACTTATTATTTTCATTTTAGAAGTAAAAAAATGATCATATGTGTAAAAAAAATATTTCCCTTGGAAATATTGATAAACATTATTACACAGCTTTTAAATTAAATATATAACTATTTGAAAATACATATATATATATATATGTATTTTTTTTTTTTTTTTTTTTTTAGAATACTTTCATTTGTTCTTTTAATTATCACAAAATAAAACACCAATTCTAATCTATGTAGTAACGAAATTTTCAGCATTAGGTTATTAAGGTTATTATTAACGTTCATAATAAAAATAAAACATATTTACTATCTAAAGAACCAAAGTCAATTAATAATAAATTTAAATGGAGGGAAAAAAAATACACACTGATTTGGAACATTTTAACATATATAGTACCAACAAGGTAATAGTTCGTTTATTAGGAAAAAAAATGATGTATTGTGCCAAAGGGGATGTAAGCAGATAAAATTAGTTTTCAGAATGCCGGAAAGCTCTAATTATTTGGTAGGAGAGGAGGGTGTTAAGTGTTTACAGTAGCAGAAGATGAGAACCAAAAGTGTAAATAAAACTTATTCGTCTGTGTATAAAAAAAAAATTTAATAATACATTTCCTGTGGAGAATGGCAAATACCAGCTTAGAGCAAACAAATAACTATATTAGGGCATGGTGGTCAAGCTTGGGTAGCATGTCTCAAGTATATAGCTTCATAACAAAAGAACACAGTTTCTACATTACTGCAAGTAGGTTGGATGCCAGGAAGAGTATCCAATTATTCTATTTATTTCAGCTGTTAAGACAAATGGAATTGATTAAACCTACGAATTTGTGTTAACAATAATCTAATCATCCAAAAAAAATTTAGCAGACTCAGTATCAGTTTGTTGTTTTTTTTTCTTCTTCTCATGGGAGGAGCAATAATGACTTCCGCTTGCTGATACTGCTTATGGGCTGGGAGAAATTTTTTTCGACTTTATGAATTCAAGTCATTGTTCGAAATTAAAATATTTTTCAATTTTTTATATTGTTATTTTGAGTTCCTATTCATTTAATTTTATCTAAGTGGTGGTTTTTCAATATCACTCAGTATATATCCTGCAGTTCCAATTTTTTACTGCAGTGAAACTGCTTCGTTATATCTATGTATTTATGAGAGTTGGCACAACTTTCCCTCTCACTAAAAAGAACGTTTATGAGATATCTTTCGTGATATCAGCAACACAGAATATTCAAAGAGTTTTTCTCGTTGTTAATCTGTCGAGTTGTAGGCAATAATTTCATTGTATTAGACAACAAATTTTTTTGATATGCATCTTCCTTCTACGCAACTGTACTAAACTTAAATTCCATTGTCAATGAAAAACACTATTTGGGAATAGTATAAACTTTTTAGAAAGCAATAAGAGCCAAAATATCTTAACTTAGACAGCTTTAATCAGATTCTGGATTAATAAGTTTTCTTTTTGACTAAAAGTAATTTTGAAATTAATAAATATAGACACTTGTCACAATCTACTTCTTCAATGCTCATGTCATTTATTTTTAAATTTATTTTTATTTTAGAGAGATTGATATTTGCATTCTTTGTTCTAAATGTAACAATTTTACAAACTTTATACTTACATTACATTAAGACTTAGTTTGTTGGCTATACGCCGCTCTGCCAATTTTTTTAGTTCTGAATTAATAACTCCTTTCAAATCTATTCTATCAGCAAAACGGAAGAATTCACAGTTCCACCAACCTTTCTAATAACAATTATTTAGAAGCAAAAGATAAAGTATCAGTTTCGCATAGATGATTTCCTCTGAAATTAATTGACGGTAATAAGAAAATTGGTTTGCAATTACTCACTTTAAGTCTAGAGTGGGTCATTCCACCTCAACCTAATCTTAAGCGGTTTAGAAGTTATGTCTGTTTGAAGGAATTGACCACAAGCGGTATCAATTTTTAAGTTTCTGTCAATTTCAAGGACTAATAACTTTTTTTCTACTTTAGGCTGGGTCCTCAAATTTAACAAAATAAACTCCAAAAGTTCTGTAAAAAATATGTAAAGTGAGTTTTTCAAATTTTTCAAAAAAATCCATAATGGTTACCTAAATATTGAAAAAAACTCTGAAAATTCTAATTTTGGGCCATATTTGGGAAGGAATTACACCAAAAACCTAAAAATATGATAAATATACTTGGTATACTATCAAAACTGTAAAGAATCAAGCGATTTGCATGATATCTCAAAATTTATAGGTGTCTGAAATATGGTCTGGCAAAGAAACTCTGAAAAAATGTTTTCTCTTCTGGAGCCAAAAACCTTATGTCGGAAGCATCTTTAGAAAATTAATATTTCACTCAGAAAAACCCAACACCATCAGTGATTTACTAATCCAATAAAAATAGTGGATTCTTGATGGATTTTACACTAATTTCTAAGAAGAAAATGGATAAAAAAGCTATAAGGGGAAGATTTTTCAAAATTGAAAATCTCATAAATTCAGAACCATTTATCAAAGTCACTTGAAATTTTCTGTGATAAGCCCTTTGGCCAAAGGCTACATATATAACATATATAACTAACATCTTTAAATTTAAAAATATGATAAATATACTTGTTATACTATCAAATTGTAAAAAATCAAGTCATTTACATGATTATGTCAAAATATATGGGTATCTGAAATATATGGTCTTGCAGAATAATTTTTTATGGGAATTGATCCGAGGCAAGAAAAAGCGTTATAAAATTGTCACATTTGTCTGAATTAAATGAAAGAAAAAAAACATATTTTGGTGCAGTAAGTCTAACAACACCTCCCCAAGAGCATCAAACAAAACCACCTTCAACTGATAGTCTAACAAGTGATTTAGTATGTAGCTAAAACCAAATCAGCTTTAAGGACCAAACAATTTGGTCATAAGAAGTTGCTATAATTTTCAGCAAAGTCTAACAGGATTACCAATTTATTTTCCTGTGTAAGTTTGCAGATGACTTCTGGTCAAGTGATTTCAACTCAGATAATTTTTCTGGCATTATCTTCTTTTGCATTTCGGCGGAATATATTAATAATCATATTAACCAATTTCAACTTGATCAGCATCATGAACTGACAAAAACGGTACCAGGAATTAGGTCCTACCACTCTTTTCAACAAATTTTCAATTTAACAAAGCCATCTCGAAAATTTGGATTAATGACATCAGATTTGGAAATTAATACACATGTATATACAACAGTGAAAGGTAATGTTTTCATAACAACAGGCATCTTTGAAAACCAAGATTTTTCATTTTAAGTTCATGAAAAAAAAAAGGTTCTTTTACTATTAATAATACTATTATTCTCATTTCAATATCACTCAATTGAACTCTGGATAGGTGTTGCTTTTTCAAACATGGAATGTCTTATCTTTTCATCCTGTTATCGTCTTTGGAGAAAGCTGAAAAATAATAGATGCTAAAGCATGTATCTGTGTGTTTAAGGCAATATTCATCGATAAGGAATGTATACATAGGTCATATATTTTTTTCTTCGTCAAGAACTGGGTAATTATCTTTGATTATTGGGGCGAGTCTTCAGAATTTGGACACAGTGCTTCCTTTCTTGAGATATTCCTTTTGCTGCCGAAAATAATTTCATATTTTCACCGTTCATGTCACCCAAACCACCACAAACGAAAAATTCATGCTAAAGAAATTCCATAGTGAACTTTAGTAAGAGATAGAGTGAGACATGAACGTCAAACACGTATATACAGACAAAAAATCAAACAAAAAAGTTTACAGTTCTATCTAGGTATGTGAAGAAACTATATTTATATCATAAGGCTTGCAATGTTTTGAGTGGGAAATTTTTCATATTTTAAATACTTTTCAAATTATACACACCTCAATTTTTCCTGTAATGGTGGTGAAAAATCAGAACATTTGCTTTCTTCCAAGTTCCGCTTTTTTTAGATCGTGATTTATCTTTTATTTTGATGCGTAATCAGCACAGCAACCCTTGTGGTAGTTGTACTTGACAAGATCAGTGAAACAATTAAAGAAGTTACCACCTTTCTCTCTGCTGCATCTGATCACTTCACTCTGCTGTGTAGTAGACAAGGTCTGATCTTTCAACCAAATTATTGCAAGTAGCCGCATTTAATATCTTTTAATACACAGCTACATTGATCCATTCACTCCATACTGACACTGATAACATTTTATGAAAAGTATGCAAATATTGGACCATATCTTTTCTGTTCTTTGCGCAGTTTCTTTAAAATAAATGGACCAAACATGTTCACTCTACAATATGTAAATGGTAGTGAAGCTGTCGTGCGCTCTTGCGTTGAGGTATATATTCCATCTTTTGCTCTCTCAATCTTCCTCGTAGTTTTCGAAAAGTCACACAATTGAAGATGATAGCTTTAACTAGTGAATATCCACCTATGGTCAAATAACCATTGTTTCGCTACTCATTCAACATGATTCCTTGTCCTGAGTGTGCCATCTTGGCATGCTGGTGAGAAATTATGAGTTTATTCCTGAATCTTTTGAGAATTATTGGATCTTTATTTTACCGTCAAGAGTTGCGTTTCTTAGCCTACCTCCAACGCGAATTATTCCATTTTCATCTAAGAATGGATTCAGACTTCGAAATTGTTGGTTTGCCCCTAAAATTTAATTTGCATGTGTGATTTGTTCAATCACAATCCAAAGTTTCATTTTAGCTGTTTGAAGACCAAACACTTCTCTATAATTTGAATGATTGATTTCTCGGCCAAATGTAGTTCTGCTATTGAGAGCACAGGTAAATGAATGAATGTATTATTTGTCTTGGTATTGGTAATAAATCTCAGAACTAACGCCATATCTCTCTTGATTCATTCCAGCTTTATATTCCTCTTTCCAAACCGTATTTTATATCGTTTTTGATGAGCTGTATTCTTTTTGATACAAATATCTTTTAAAGTCAAGTTGTATTGTTTATGCACCCCAGTACCACTTGACTAATTGGACCAAAAGTATCCGTTGTGAATCTTGCACAACAATTCCCTTCTCATTTGATTTGCAGAATTTACTGCGATTGTGGCTACAGCTATCTCCATTCTAAGGATTTTCAATGATTTAGAGGTGCTACTCTCGATTTTCCAAACACCAGACAACAGTGTATACTCCCTTCTTTGATTATTATCCTTAATTAACTAGCAGTTCCATATTCTATTTTTGAGGCGTCAGAAAAATGATGTAGTTCACAGTGATTTATCATACCAAAGTCTTTTGGCTTGTATCATTTCTGTATCTCGATGTTTTCGAAATGTGATACTTTGATACTTTGGACTTCCATTCTTTCCATTTATCTTGTTAGAGCTTTGATAAATGCTGATCCCAACCAAATAGTTCTCGGCACAATTAATTTAGTAACTGTTCTCCGGGCAGAAGCAAGGGTGAAGCAATTCCAATGGGGTCAAATTTGGAACTGTTCTTTAAAACTGTTTTTTAAAATTTTCCATAAGACATCCAATGCTTTTTTTTCACGTCTTTCATACGCTCGGCTATACTGACATCTTCTGTAGTGAATCTCCTTTTATCAGTTGGTATGTTTTCTAGAACTTCTTTGTTATTGGATAAGAATTCTAGAACTTCTTTGCCATTGGATGAGAATTTTGTGAAGTTGAACCCACCGGATTTACATAAGCCAATGAAATCATTGACAAGTTTAATATTAGAATGTTTATCCTGCACGGGTTTAAAGATATCTTCGATTGGAAATTCCTTTCAAGAGCAGATGATGCTTCTTCACCAAGCTTCTCTCTTTCATCTCTTGCAGATTTCTTCTGAGCATAATTGCTATACGTAAATAAATTGCAAAAAATATATATATAAATAAATAATAATAACTTAATAGAATACATTAATTTGTCCCACACTTCGACACAGCAACGGAAAAATAGAATTATAAAAAAGCCTACCGCTACCGATGGGACATAAGTCCACTAAAAAATGCCTAAGAGAGTGATATACTGACCTGACATACTATGTGTACTGAAAAAATATGAACAAATCAGGTCTTATGTACAAGGTTATTTCCTATAAGTGAATAGGCAGAAACACTTAAGTTGATATTTTGTCGCAATAATTCTTAATGTCCATTATATAAACTAAATTCTTTTAATCCGCTAAGTTTAATATTTTGTCGCAATAATTATTTTCGATTACTAGCATTAATATTATCTTAAAACCATGATATTAAAACTGTTAAATATAATTTTAATTATATTATAACGCATCTATCAGAAATCACATAAAATTCACTGTTTAGTCATCATTTTAACAACCACCATTAAGCACAAAAGTATAAAAAATAATTTTTCAAACTATTTGAACTGTGTAAATATTTGATCATTTTTAGTTTCAGATTAGAAACCAGACAAACAAACGAAAATAATGAAATGAAGCAACCCTACTTTTGAAAAATCTTAGAATATTTCAAAACTTTAATTTTCCTAAAACGAGGACCAGTTAATTTCTCTAAAATTACCTACTACTTATGAGGAAGAAAACAATTTTAAAATCTTTAACATGTATGTAATCAGGAAAAACAAAAAAATTTCATATGTTTTCTATCTTCAGGTTACCCTAAAAAAGGTATTCGGCCACCGGTTTAATGTTTCAAATTGGTAATAAAATTATATACACAAAATTTATCATTCAAAAAGGATTCTGGTAAAATATCTTGGGATCAGTAGAACACACTGAAATTTTAACACATTTACTGAAATATAGAAGAAATATTTTGATCACACTAATCGAATTTATAAATGTATTAAGTTTAGTGAACTTTGGCGAAGTTACCTTGAGCTATTAAAAGCTCCATTTCAGTAGCATTGCAACACTAATCAAATGAATGACTTAATCCTTAATTTGTATTAAATTAATTACATATCCCATCTCACTTAAGCTGAAGAATTCATAACTCACTGATAAAAGTCGAATATGGAGTTCTACATGGAAAAGCTTGATTCATCTATTTTTCAACTTTATTTGATACATTAGTAAACATTATTAAAGCTGAGAAACTCGACTGCCTAGCTTATTGATGTGAACTGAAGATACGAATATATTGTGTGAATAATGTAGGTTTTTATTTACTTATAATAAACAAGAATATACATCACTTTCCCATGCTCACATAAAAATAGTGGCATATTAAAAACAACTACGAAGTTTAATATAAAACATAAAGAACAAAATAAAAAGGTTCGTGAGGGGAGAGGTTGCTAGCACATCGCCATATTTAAATGATTAACGCTAGAATTTTGCAACAGCATTTAATTTCTGGGGAGAGGTTGCGAGGATATCACCCAGTAAATCAATGCACCAATATTCAACTAGATAAAAAGTCATTAAATCGAGCCGGAGGTCTCCGTTCCCTTGACGATCGTCTAATTTCATTTCCATTAGTACTATTCTCGTTTTCAGCATTATTTTGAGTAGTGTTTATATCAGGTGTTGTTTCATTAGAAATACAGGGATTGTCAACCATCTGATTACTAAGTTCAGGAACCGTACAATTACTTAAACCTGTGTTTTCACTATTATTATTGTTATCAACTATTTCTACATCGTTCCGTGCAACTTCTCGTAAATTCACAGTAGTTTCGACTCCAGTCTGTAAGCGTATGTGTGCATATTCGAAATTAGCTTGTAAAAGAGTAGCTGGTGTTACTAGTGGTTCACTCTTTCTTGATCGTGTGTGATTTTTAAAGTATATGGGCCCAGGTTTGAGTCATGACCGAATTGATTTGCCAGACGTTGATATTCTTGTGAATTGGAATAAGCGTTCGTGTGGAGTCGTATTTGTTGCAGTACAAAGTAAATATCGGATAGAATGTAGAGCTTCAGGGAGAACACTTTCCCATTCTGAGGGTTTCATTTTACGTGAATGTAATGTTATCTGTATAGCTCTCCATAATGCTCTATTAAGTTTCTCAGCTTGTCCATTGTACTGTGGGTTATATCGGCTTGTTTTCGATGCTGTAACTCCTTTACTGAGTAAGAATGTTGTTGTTTCTGCTGATAGGAAGTCAGTACCTCTGTCGTTGTGAGCCATGTACGGCATACCAAAGGCAGAGAACAGGTCTGCTAAACAGCTAATTATCGACTTACTGGTCATATCCTTACAAGGATAACCAAATGGGAAACGTGAATACTCATCGATAATGTTAATTAAATACTGTTTACCACCACTCGAGACTGGGAGTGGACCATTAAAGCTCATACATAAACGCTGAAACGGTTGGAACGCTTTTATAAGTGTTCCTTGAGTTCCAATTAATTTCGGTTTTAAGTATAAACACGATTGACATGAGTTGGTTATCTTTTTAACTTATTCCATAGAAAACGGTAGATTTCTGGAACGTACGAAATGAATTAATCGACTTATTCCAGGGTGACATAACTGTTCATGTAAATTACGAAGTTCTTTTAGTGGGTGAGCCACTGATGCTGTTCTGGAAAAAATATCGGCAACAACATTTTCTTTACCTGGGCGGTAAATAACATCAAATTTGAACTGTGATAGTTCTACTCGCCAACGACTGATTTTATCACTTTTTAACTTAGATTTACGTGTTTTGGCATACATGT
>JAUZNK010002294.1:0-11550 GCA_035046665.1 Euphysa ruthae
GGTAATTGTAACTCTACTTAAGGAAATTTTTGCATAAATTTATAATTGGTATTGGCAAATCTACACCACCACTGTCCGCAGCTCCCAGGTTTTTTCATTTAAAAAAAAATTTGTTTTATTAGCATTAAATTTTAGCATGTACTAGTGTGACCCAGTGGTCTAAGGCGTCGATTTAAAAGACCAGTCACTTCGGTGGTATGAGTTCGAATCTCCCTACTATCAAAACTTTATTTTTTTTTTATTTATTGAAACGAAAAAAAAAATAAAAATAAAAATAGAAATTGTGAAACTAGAAATTAAAAAAAAAACTTAATGCTCCACAAGGGTTAAAAAAAAAAACTCCATAATCGAATATCGAACTCAATAAATTCGTAAATGCGTCGTAAAAATTCACCGCATCTTAGATATAAATACGAACACTATTACAATAAAATATTGGGGAAAACGGTCAGTATAGCTTTATATTCTCCCCATTATCAAAAAGTTTATTCATTTCAAATTACAACTAAATATTTAAAAAGTTGATGCGCCATAAAAACGTCATATGAGTTTATAATCGAAAATCGAAATCAATTTTGCGTGCTACAAGAATTCAGCATAGCTTTATTTAGATTAAAATTAAAATCGTACAGGAAGTTGAACTTTTTACTGCAAGGTGAACAGTTTATGTAAGCATGCATAGACTGGAAGGAACCGTGTCGCCTAGGTTTGCATCACATTGTGCCTGTCAGTATGTCAGGGTGAATGTGGCATGTTGGTAAAATATCATTATTAGGTGAACGGCCTTTCGAATAATATCCATAAAGAAAATAAAAATGTGACGTAGCCTGTGATGTTTTTTGATGTAAATCCCTAGTGCTTGGGTAAATTTCAGGGCCGTTAAAGTTTTAATTCTTAAGTTTAAGGTGAAGTGCGGGTAGTACTTCGATTGCCAACAAAATACCCGTAGAGTAAAACATCAAAAAACCCAAGGGGTTCTCTTCCGAGTGATCATAAGAAAAGTTTTGCACTTTGTTATTTAATTGTAACATGGTTATTTATTTGATTCATAAACAAGGGAAGAGTTTTAAACCTTTCTATACCTTTTTTTATTTTATATAATATTTTATAAAACTAATTAAATAACGCAATAATTTTGAAAACTTATAAAGAATGATTAGCATGTAATTCAACACGATAAATTCGACTGACGTTAAACATTATGCTTTTATATTTACAATCTGTAAATAGTTTTGAGAATTTGTTGTAATTTTATAAAAAAATTTTCATCTCTCCCAACCACTTCAGGGGGTAAACACTTAATACTCAGTGCAAACCCAACTTGTTGCACTGGGTGTAGGTGCATATACACTTGTGGCCGGTTGAAGTGATTGATCTCTAAAATGAGCTTCCAGCCCCGAGTGTTTTTATGAAAGATTAACTTCATAAAAAAGGCTGTCTTCTTGGCATCCTCTTGCAACAAATTTCTTTTTTCTCGCTTCGCCGATCTCAACGCATCGTCATCCGTACTTCCCTTTTCATAGTGTGGTATTTTCGAACTTATTCTAAAACCCAATCAATCTCGTCTTGACATAAGACGCCGTCTTCAAACGCCCTGCTGACTAGGTCTGCAATTGAATTGAGCTTTTTCTCTGCGAGAACACGGATCTGGTCGCTTTCATTCTTAGCCAACTAGAGGCAGGCTTTATGCAAATACTTACACGTCGACACCCGGAAACAACGCCAATGATGATTGGAACAACTGGTGCTGTGATCACGGTTGCTTAGAGGCGGTGGTCTTCCCCAGACTCGGGCTTAGTATAGGTTTCTTTTAGTGTAGGATATATCTTAGGGTATCTATCAACTTTCTCTATATCGATCCAAAAGATCATTTACTTAATATGGTCATTCGGCTCCATAAATACTATGTAACTCACACTCTTGTCCTTTGATTATCTCCCCGGTTTTCACAAACTGATGTGGCTTTTCGGAATCTCTTGTCTCAAAACTCAGAGGCATTTTGACTTCAATTTTTATGTCCCAATTATCATTTTGGGAGCGCTACAGGGAGCAACATAAAAAACTTTTAGGACCAGAAATACTGGCAGCTCCATGTTCACCGGATTTTCCTTTAGGACTAAAAGGGTCTTGGTCTCATTTAGGACCAATTGGCACCGTTGGGCCGCGTTTTTTATAGTGCCATTGCGATTTATATCATGTATAAATATGTTCACCAATTCTTATATCTCCGTTGTCTTTGGGTATATTACGCCCCACTTTCAAAATTTGAATCGCAAACTTGGATCGATATAATGTGCATGATATAGATCAATTACAGTGGTTTATACTTTTCACTGGTCGCACTGTTATAGAACTCCTTAAATCCATCTATGACACCTGGTGTAGTTTGAAAACCTAAACTATGGATTTTTTTTTTCGGGTGGGAGTCAAAAGAGACACATGTAGTCTATTTTTAAGCATTCGTGCTGTGAATTTCCAGTTCCATAACACCAATAAGATACCGAGCTGATTGTAGTTTTATTGTGGTCACTTCGATCTCCGACCGACTGTCTTTTTGGGAATAGCAGGGTAAGACGTAACCAGAATGCCTCAGGCTTTGAACGCGGTTATGTCCTTACAATACGCTAGTTGACTCGGCAGGTAGGTATAAAAGTATATCTTCATCTTGTAACTTTGGGCTGAGTAGGAGGTCCTGAATGAACGTTGTTTTACCGCACATTGCCGATTTATATATGAGAATATTCGCTGGATGCTTTGGTGGGCAAGTATCTAGTACCTGGAATTCCATTTGAAGGCTATTTTTACGTGGAGTTATATATATGTTAATATAGTTAATTCAGATGAGTAGTGATACATGGAAAATGTCACGAGTTTTCCCGGCCGATGATCTGGCTGATTTGTGGTAAACAGCGGTGAAAAAATTGCCAAAACACGCAAACGCATCGAACTAGACCAAATGCAAAGGATCTGAAGAAAAAGCAGGACAAAGCAATGCTTCGCTATGAGATTTTCTAAAAAAACCTAGAAAGGGTAAAAAAGGAAATTCGGTATCAGGCAACTCTAGAAGAGCATTTGGCTGCATTAGGTGGAGACGATCCTATTAGCCCACTTCAGATAATCAAACTTAAAAGCAAGATGCCAATATTGCAGGCATAACAAGCATTAACCAATATATCTGAATGTTAAATTGTAGTACGGCAAGGATTAGGTCCGTCACCTTCCATATCTAAAATGGAGAGGCTCGCCGATATGCACCTTAAGCTGCACGGCAGAAAAGTAGGGTCCGATGAACGTGGTGAAATTAAAATTGATGGTTACTCAATTCAAGATAGAACCTCGTGACAGCTCTCGGCTATCTCGTTAAGGGCTCGCGAGGTTTCAGAGAGCGGGATCCACCTGGAGTTGAAGAGCTCGGTAAAATGGTTCGGCAGCAGGGGGTAGCCTCTTCGAAGTTTCCCGAGAGCATTCGACCATTGTTAGTGGATCGAACAGTTATACCTAAGAGATCAATTCTACGAACTCCTAGACTCCTAGACTTCACCAATAAAATTCAGTCAAGTTTTGAGCTACTATTATCCGATGAATGGGATTGAAAATCATCAAAACTTTTCTAAGCGCCTGTTCATGAGATATAGTGATGAAAACAAAAACCAAAAGGAAAGTGGTTTTAATCTACTAAAAAACGCCATGGACCACACTGAGCAAGGAAGACACGACGAGACATATGATATTTTAAACCAAGCAAGGGAACTTAAAGTTCCATGCGATAAATTGAAGAAAACAGAGAACTTTGTCGCTTGACACCCAGAAGTCGATAAATACTTAAATTATGGAGATTTTTCGTGGAAAATGGAGAGGAGTGAACAACACTTTTGGAAGAAATCCGATAGATCGGGCAATCGAGGAGACAGTCAATAAAGACACACAAATTCCGCCGGTCATTGACATTTTGGCTGTTCCCAATTTGGTTATATATTTTTCCAAATTTCAGCGAAGAAATTTTTAAGAAATAAACTCTTTTTTCTTTATAAGCATAGTATATTTTGATCCCAGCCTGAGTTTGTGTAAAATTTTTGTCATTTCAGTCTCATGCTTATAGCCTTGGCGTGAGAGGTTAAAAATTGGCTAAAAAGGGAAAAAATTCAAAACCAGCTAGAAATAACCTTATTCTATCTCAAAATTATTCTAATTTAAATTAGCATATTCAAAATCGCTATTTTCAGCTATAGAAGTATTTTTAAGTCACTTTTTTGAGGGGCTTCAATCTTTTATTTTCCAAATTTATAAGGGTTTCTTAAGCAATTTAAAACTATAAATTTTTTTTATTGCCTTATAACTTCTGAAATAATGGTCCAAAATTCTCGAAAGTGGGTTGTGTAACAAAATATAATATGTAAAAAAGTCACATACATATACACACATATTTCAGTAACTTTTCTGGTGCATCCAGTTGCACCATAGCGACATTACTCCATAGCGACTAGTATGAATATATCACTACCTGGAATGGAACATCGGTATCATCTGCAACAACATCCATGCAAAAATTTTCTTTTGATAGTTCAAGAAATTTCTTTGCAATAGTGCTATCAGTATCATCTTCGCAGTTAGTAGCTTTATGTCCGCCTGCAGATAGTACTCTTTAAATTTTCACAAGCTGACTCTTTTTGAAGTCAATATGCATCTGTTTTTTTTGCCAACTGTGACTTTGTTAGATAGAGCCACAAATGATTTTACATGTTCAGAGCGTTTGATTTTGCTGTCACAATATTATTTCTCATCCAGATTTAATTGAATTTATTTTCCAATTTTTTCAGCACCACCACATTTGAATTCATTTTGCTCTTGTGCTTGCAAACCTGTAGACATGGATCTTAATTTTCCAGAGCTGGTATAGAAGAGATCGTGTACATCTAGCCAATCAAAGATTCTAGTCACATCATATATATAACTCGCTTCTGTCTTGATTTCCCTAAGCCTAAGTCTATGTTGTAGTTGTTCGCTGTTTTTGCTTTTTAAACCAGTCAAGGAAGTTATTGCTTCAAGCACACTAACACATCTAAATTGTGCATGAATCCATTGGCGTGGAACGCTTTCTGTTAATCCTTGCCCATGTGTTAATGAGAATGAGAATGTTATATTTAACGTGGGGAACCAGCAAATTGCCGAGACAATATTTCCAGATGTGCTCTTTAACCACGCATCATCAATTGCTCAATCACAAGATTCGACCATAGCCCTACCCAAAATTTTTTCGTTCTCTGAATAGTTTTCCTTATAAAAACTTCAGTACAGCAGCCAAGGAAACAATCCTGGTAGTTGTTGCATCAGCTGAATAAAAAGCCTCGAGCTTTAAGCAAAATTTTAAGCAAAATTTTAATGAATATACCCGGTAGAAGCAAAAATATTCAATATCAGTATAGAAGCATGGAGATGAGTATGCCAATCAACATCATATTGTTCTAAACATACTGCATATATTGTACCAAAGATTTGCTGTTCTCGATTTATCTACCATGTTAACACTGTGAGATCATCGATTGATTATTGTAATTTGTGCCAGGCCACTGAACTACTAATGTATGGCAGCTTCTTGCACATCAACATCGTGAAGCAATTTTTCTAGTTCTTCAACCATGGTAATTTCAGATGAAGGAAGTAGCGATGATTCTAACTTTCGTGACAAAGTTTCATAAACAAAAAATTCGCCCTCTCAAATAACGCGAGAATCCTTTTCCACTCATAAGATTTGGAACAACGTTTGTGGTATGTACTTCTGAAAGTGCTTCCTACATACCTGATCCTTGCATCAGCGTCTCAATACTTCCCATGAAACTCATAAGCATATGATATCCTCCTAATCTGCACACAACTTTCTTTTCTTTCAACCAAAGAAGCTGGTCAAATGTAACACACGGTCTCAGTGGTATATTGCTTCAACTTGCACTAAATCAATTGCATTTAAAACCCTGTAGTACACTTCTTCCAGATTGCTTTGGTGATTTAAACCACCAACTATTTTCTACCTGATTTCTTCAAATGTTTGTTCTAACGTTAAAAAAGCAGCTATCTTTTCATACAAATTGTTTGATTGATGTTCTCGTTTTTTTTTTGCAGGGTCTGGTTTTTCAACTAATTTCTTTCATAAATCATTTACGACACTTCTGATTTAGTGGGAGTTTACATGGCTCGCCACTCGTCGCGTTCTCTTATCTTTTCTTAATTAAAGTTTGCAATTCAATTTTCGTCATAGTCATATGCAATCATGATCGAGCGCATCACCTTTTTTCAAGCTCACACAAGATTCCCATATGCTATCGGCGAGTTGCAAATTTTACACGACACTACTCCTTCCCCACCGTTTGATCTAAACACTAAAATCCACAAAGACTTTAACCCACAGCATCAAATATTGAAATAATTTCCTCAAGAAATTCAATCAATATATTCCATGTTCATATATTATATATATTTGTACATGCTCGTATAAATATCCAAAACATAATCCGGATAAAATATCATTATCTCTAACTTTATCTCCGATACTCTTTACGCGAAAGATAATGATTGTAACCAATATTTCTTATTTTTCCCATTCTAAACTGAAAATCTAACCAAAATTACTCTGCCTTCAACATTAGCTGGTTGCTTTACTACTCCTATAACAACTAGTCGTAGGATTTTATCGTATCTCTAAATTAACCTAGTTTTATTAACTAAACGAAGATAAGATGTCTTTTTATTACTTTTTTATAGCTACATAAAATACGAATTCGAGACAGAGGATGAGGACAGATATACCCATCTAAATTCTGCTATTATATGTTGCCCGAAATTAGATAGTGGTATCACAGTAAACGTAGTCGTCAAGTGGGTTCGAACCAAATAATTTTTCACTACGGTCGCTAACTATAAGTTGGAATTTTAGTTCGAATAGTCGGGGTTATGCCGCTATGTTGTAGCTTATGGTTCAGTTAACCTTAAAAATGGAAGCAGAGTTAGTGATATGAATGTGGAGAAAATTTTAGCTAGCTAATTTTATTTCAAATTTTGGTTCTTTCACAAAGTGATTCTTCTTTTTAATATATATTTATCTGTTTTATTTAGCTGAATATGTTATAATAAAACTATAAATAAAGAAATGAAAACAAAAAAATGGACACTAAGGCTCAAAAATGAAGAAAAGTTGGCCCGATAAAAACATTTAGGTAAAGAATGTTCAGAGAAAATTAGAATACAAATTTACCTACTTAAGATGATCAACCAGTATCTATCGCACATGAGCTAAAAAATTCTGTACCAGTATTGTCAGCTGCGACTTGTGTTGCTAAAATTGCCAACGACACTACTATTTTTTTCATTTGCGTCGCAGCCTTTCGATAACCTTGTAAATAATGCAAAATGTAATAATGTACAAAGATTGATTAATTGTTTTATGTTTGTTGACATTTCAGTTTTAGATTCGTTACTTTTTCTGGTGGGATTCTGTCCTGACTTTCAAACTCTTGGCATTTTAATGAATGTTGATTTGTCTTAAAAGGAAGGATTGAGACTTCCGATCAAAGTTTCTTGTATCAACTGCTATAGGAATCACAAGGCTTATTCAAGTAACTTGTTTGGTTCTCCAAAAAGCGGCACATCAAATATAGAGGTAAACACTAGAGCAATAATAAGGATGAGAAATTGGGAAAGGACATTCATCCCTGGAAAATTTTTTTGGCTTAATGAATATGCCACCACCAATGCGAAAGAATACTTTTGGCGACATAAAAAAGTTTCTCTGCAAGATATACAAAAAAGTAGCAGAAAATTAAAGTCAGATGCCATTGATGCGTTGTGCAAAGCTGGAAGTGCTTCTTAAGGCTAAAATGATACTGGGGATGCAACTCTCTTTTGTAAAATTATACGGCAGAGGGCAGAATATTCATGTCTTCATGGCGTTGTAGGCATTATTGCTACTGATATCGGCAAATGTTTGGATTACCGTGTCAGATCAAAAGTTAGTTATGACTGTACTGGTTGGGAAAAAGTAAAGTTACACAGGAGTATGATGAATTTACTTCCGATCAAAATTACAATTACACTGCAGACGGTGACTCAAAATCACATCATGGTAATGGATTAATAGATGAAAAGTTAGAATGATTTGGTCACGTCCAAAAAAAAATGGGTGCGAGACTTCGAAAATTGAAAGCAAGAAACAATGGAAAGCTGTCAAATGGTAAACCTTAAGTGGGAAAAAAATATCTGGCTGAAAAGATTATCAAAAAGCTTCAAAATTATTTTGGAAGTGCTAGTTAACAGTTAACAGGGAAAACAGTGCAAGAAATTAAAGATGTCATAAGTATTGTTTGTTCCACTGTTCGACAGGAAGTAATTTAGAGTCAAGAAATCGTAAGTGATAATTGGTGTCAATTTCAGGTGGACAAAATAAGTGGTACCCAAACTTCACTGACAAACCTGGTATTCCAGCAGTTGTCGTTAAAATATTTCAACCAGTATTTGTCAGCTTAAGCGATGACCATTTATTGAAACGTTGTATCCAGGGAAAAACATTAAAATAATAATGAGTGATTAAAAGATGTCATATGAAAAGCTGCTCTAAAAATTTTTTGTTGGTTAGAGAGACAATAAAAATTTGTGTAGTTTCTACTGTCATAGCTTTTAATGATAGGTTGAAGGGAATGTTACAATAATTTAAACTTTAATCAAGGATTGCAGACCTTTCATTTTTGTAATAGACCATGACCTATTCAAATATTAGGTTCCTGAAATAGTTTTTTTTTTTTACATGAGTTGGATAAATTTTAAAACCCGGAATTTTGGTACTTTTTTCATAATTGATGAAAATAACTACCATAGTCGTTTTCTATTTCCTTGAAAGTACCAGAAAAAGGGTTTTAAAAATAAATTTTTTTGATGATTGTTACTATTCTACAATTTTAAAGGAATAAGATAAAAAAATTGATATTTGTCACTAACGAAAATGTTAATAAAAACCTTCATGACAAGAAATGTGTTGTATAGAACATAGATCATCACTGCCAGGCTTAAAATATCTCTATACGAAAGAGATATTTTAAGAATGTTACCAAAAGTTTTCAAATTTTGACAGATGGTAATCAAAAAAATTACAAATGACAAACGTTATCATATCTTAATGAGACAATACATTAAAAACATGACGAGATAATTGAATCATTTATCGCTACATTCATTAAAATATCTCTGTTTCATTTGTCTTGATTCCATTATGGTACGTCTTTAAATTATTCATTTGAAATATGTTTCCTTGAAAAATATTTTATATGCATAATTTGATGAACAGTTATCACGAACTTATGCGATCAGAAAATTGATGAAATCAAAGAATTTTAAAATCTTTTTTCAATTCTTTCTGTATCGTTATTTTAATTTAAATATATTTTAAATTAGCTATATCTTCCCGATACTATTTGATTTTATATAGGGCAAATTTACTAGAAATTATAACTTTTTTGGTAAAACGCCAATTCATTAAACTTATATACATCAATCATTGCTTCAGTAAAAACAATGAAAGTCGTTCACTATGTAGAAATTCCGTTTTAGCTTTAATTACGAAAAAAAAATATAAATGTCATTATTATTTAAAAGGGAAGAACTTCTTGATATTCTATCTGCAATTGACATGGATTACATGTGGTTTTATTATGTAAAATCTTGCTAGGTTCAGTATTTATTCATTTTCCGCAAAAAGTACAGTGTAAAAAGTGCCTTAAATTTTGAAGTTTAGATTATGCGGCCGAATATTTTTTAGTCAAAGAGCAATATTTTATACAAACCCTAAGTGTGCTGAAAAAATTTGTGTGGCCAGTTGATTATTACATCTACGTACATTTTTATTAAAGCTCAAACGATATCGTTTATATGAAAACCCGTTTATTTGCTAAAAACATTTATCAGTAAATTATTCATTCAAATATTTGCAAGACATCGACAAATGGTTTTCATATATTCATATGACGCAGAAAAGTTAATTAAGGTAGAGTATTGTTTGGAAAATAATAGAAGAACAGAATTAAGAGCAGAATTTTTTTTACTTTTTTTCATCAATTGGAATCAGAATACTTCACTTGAATACTTACCACTAAAATGGGTTATGACGCATTTGAAATATTGAATCGTCTACCACCTCCATATTTGTCACTGTTTACATTTATCTCCAGTTTAATTCTCGGTTTAATTGCGTTTGTGTGTAACCTGTTAGTTATTCTGCTGGTGTATAAAGACCCTTTAAAAAAGTTGAATACGCCGTTTAATTACTACTTAGTTAACCTGGCTATTAGCGATTTCATGGTTGGAGCTGTAGTCTTTCCAATATCTGTCGTCAAACATTACCTGGAGTACATAGGTGTTTTTGACATACACCTTACGAAAACTCTACATATGTCATATTTCATTGCATCGACCGCTAGCATCTTAAGCATAATAGTTTTGTCAATCGATCGATATTATGTTATTACCAATCCTGAAAAACATGCAAATCGTAAAGTTCATAAGTTGGTGTCATCATTCATATGGTGTGTATCTTTTACACTTCCTTTTCTTTATTTTGCCATTGGTCCGTTACCATATGCTATTTTACATGGAAATATTCGTATTCTGATTGGAATTGGCGTAATGGTGTTCTCTTATACTCGAGTGTATCTCTTTCTCCACAATCGGACTTTAGAAGCATCCTCTAAAAGAGTCATTCATTCAAGCCGCAAAAAATCATTTGAAATGAAACAACTAAAAATAGAAAAACGAGTGACGCATTTCTTATTTTTCATCATGGTAGTATATACTATGAATAACGTCCCATCTTTAATCATGGATTACTTGGTGGAATTTTGCACAGGATGTGCGATTGGAGCCAAGTACGTTCTACGTGATGTTCAGTTTTTAGCCGTTACTTTAAATAGCTGCATCAACCCTTTGATGTGTGCTTTTCGGTTAAAAACATTTAAAAAGTCGTTAAAATATGTATGGAAGCAACTTATGCAACACACCAGAAAATCAAAAAAAGTAATGATTATATAAAGTCCAGATAAAACTATTACATATTGATCAACTGAGCATCACAAGCAGTTGAAAAAAAGAAGAAAAAAAAAAAAGGGTAATATTTTCCAAACATGGTTTGGTGACTGCAGAATCTACGATCTTAATAGTAACAAGTTTTTGTTTACCTCATTTAAATTTAAAAAGAAAAATTCAATTTACCAGTTTTTAAGAATTTTTCACTGGAAAAAATTCTTTTTAAAGGATGTTTGTTGAAGAATTATCTCGTCTTTAAAGTGTTTTTTGATTTGAATACGGGGGTTTATATTTCCTTTGTATAAAATTCTTATTATTAATAAATAAAACTACGTGGTGAAGTAAAAAAAGATTTGGTGAGTAAAATTTATATCACCTAATAACCGCAAACCCCGACTTCCTTCTCATTTTTTTAACTATACATTCTTAAACTAAAAAAAAATTCATAAAAAGTCGCTGAATTAAAAGCTCAATTTGAAAATTTGAAAATGT
>JAUZNK010002295.1:0-11549 GCA_035046665.1 Euphysa ruthae
ACTCTGAGCAATACCCCATCGCAATGGAATTACACTAACAAATAACACAACCTACTGCGCATTCTTATCCTCTTGATGTATATTATTCGAGGGTCTGTTCGCCTGGTTTTGATATTTTACCGACAGAGACAGTGTGATGTATACCGGGGCGAGACGGCCCTAGCCAGTTTCCAGTCTGTGCTCGCCTTCATAAACTTTTCACCTTCTAGCAAGTTCAACTTCCTGTGCATCACGTCATTAATTGTAATCGATTTCTTATTCAAAAATTAGATCAGTTGTGTTGAATACTTCAAACTCAAAATTCAAAACAAGCCAATACTTGTTGCTCAAAATACAAATCAAGTTCTTGATAGTGGAGTGATTCGAATTCAAACCACCGAAATAACTGGTGTCTTAAACCAACGTCTTGACCACCGAGCCACACCAACATGTGCTAACATTTAAAGTTAATAGTTCTGAAATTTTTTTCTAAAAATGAAAACAACCAAGTTCTCGGATCTGCGGACAACGAGGGGTGTAGATTTACAATTACCAATTATATATCTACGTGAAACCGTCCTCACCTATATTATTTGCCAATTGTCTATGAACTTCAGGAAGGTGCATAGTGGTCTTATGGCCCTCCTTCCACTTAGGATTGTAAAATCCCACTAGTCTCTAGCTGGCCCCATGGGGGCTACGTTCCTTCCATGTCATATTCTAAAATCCCTGTTCCCCCCAGCTTCGTCGTAGATTGTTGATCCTCTTTTATCAGTTTCTACCACAGTAATCAATTTCTCGACATAAAGGTCTCTAATTTTAGCAATATCAGTTTTCTTTGAGTGAAAATGGTATAGTATAGTTGCAGCAAGTATGAATTGATTCGAACATAATCCAAATGGTGTTCTTGTAAGCTTGGGAGTGCCGATTTTTTTCGGAGTAACTGGTTTGAACTCATCCTTTATCCATAAAAACATACTAACATCTTTATCTTTTTTATACAATCCAACTTGCAGAAATTTTTCTTTATCAGCAATTATTGTTATTTTGTGTGTTCGAAATCACAAGAATAAAACACAAAGGTCTTCCAAAATCACTAGTCTACAACAAAAAAATTCATTCAAACCCAAAATGTTCATTTTAATCTTTGCAGATACATCGTGGACTATTCTAAATTTAGTTGTACTTTTGTTCGGTGTGATAACAGCTTGATGTGGAACGTAGTGTTTGAGATCACCTTGGGTTGATCCTTTACCAGCTCTTTCAACAATCTTTGTTGAAATAGTCATTCAAGTCGCTTTTCAGTGCATTCATTTCCCTGATGTCTGGATCTTTTATTTCTTTATTTTCTTGCAGAAAAGTTGTTAACCAGGCCAATGTTTTGTTTTAATCGTTTTTTTATGTTTAATTCCTGTTTTAGTTGTTTATTCATTGCCAAAGTGATCAATCGTATCGTCTCGAAAATATTTATATATTCTTATTGCATAAATTATTAATTCTTTTTTCTTCTTCTTGTAGTTTTTTTGACAACTAGTAATTTATTTTTTTCCAGATCAATCTTGAAGCAGTTAACGTAATGCATATAAATCACAACTGTTCTTCAAGTATTTTCTCAAGTATTTTCAAAATAGTGTAAAGTTTGTTCATATTATTTAGCCAGAATATATCGCGATAGTTCTAGTATCTTCTGATAAGTTCAAGTAATATTCCAAGTAAATATTTTTTGTAGATCGTAACTACCCTCTGCCACCGTATTTTGCATAGCCAGCAAATAGTATGTGGAAGCGTAATACAGTAGTCGTAGTCAAGTAAAGTATCTATTAAATAAAAATATAAATACATATCAGTTTAGTCGTATGTTTTAAAATTAAAATTAGCCAATTTAGCATACTTATTAGCCTACTTAGAACAGTAAATTATTTGAATCTTTAGATTAGTTTGTTCGTGTATATTCGGATGAAGAGATCTTTTGTTCAGTCAATTAGAATAAAGGACCAGTTGATCATTGTATATTTGTATCAGAGGATCTTCGGATCAGTGGTTGGGTAGATTTGAAATTTGTAATAGTGAACCATCTTTTCTTACAATCTTTGTCAGAGAATTTTGAATTTCAGCAATTTACCATGGTAACATAATACCAACGGTCTATTTTCTCGTTGAAACAAAAAATTGGGGCTACTGTGAGTAATACGACAATGTCTATAATTATTTTATTTTTTTTTTTTGCCGTGGTAGAGATTGCAGCAAAAGTTTTACAACAAAGTCAAATCGTAATAAGCATGAAAAAGTTATAGGGCATTTGACGGAAAACAGAGAAATGGCATCTACCGAGATCAATGTTTCGATACCATGTTAGACGATGAAGATTTTCTCAATTGGTTAAGTTCGGCTGTTGGCTACAAACCATATCGTTTACGAAAGCTTTTATCGGAAAACGACTCTAAAAAAAAAAATTCGAAGTTGCATACATCGTGTTTCCTAGATAAATATGATTTCTTATTGGAGAAATCTATTGGATCAACAAATGAAAAAAATAATTCGTAAATTTTTTCCAAGAAAGTGTTTTTGCATCTGTATAAAGGCATTAAAGACAACGAAAACACTGTGGAGAAAACAATGGCAATGGAAAACGGCTCAAAAATTATGTACACAGCAAATAGAATTATTTAAATCGAATCAATTCGTAATATATTGAAGGAATAAAACTTATCAGATGCTGTGTTCTTCACCTTCAAGTCGTTTTACTGTGTGAGTCCAAGCGAAAAAGGAGAAACAGAGTTGCGTTGGTATTAACTACCATTTGCTTTTACAGGCAATAAATCAATAACCTTAAACTCTTTACATTCAAGAGCTCAAGTTTGAAAAGAAATTCGATGAGCTCGATAATGGCAAATTATGTAAATTAACAAGTATGAACGGATCCTCGAATTGTATACAAAAAAAGATGGAAAATTGACTTACACGAGTTTATTACTGTGAGTCGGTCAAGAGTATTGGCCAGCGAGTTTTGGACTCAGCTAACTCGTATCTAAAGCATAGAAATAACGTCGTCAATTGTTCTAATGTCTTTCCGCAAATGAAAGAAGCTAACGATGGAAAGTAAATAGAGCTCGATTTTTTTTTTCTTGAACCTGGTTTTGCGGCCCAAAAATGAAACACAATCTACAAATTTCTCGTGAAAACAGATAACCCTTCAATGTGCAATAGCGGATCCAGTCGATTATCGATACCCTTTTCATTTAAGTGACAACACCACCCACGATTACGTGTGTGTTGATTATGTGATCCGTGACTTTATCCTTAAGTATTATATCAAAAACGAAAACTTGTGGATTCAGAATGACTATGCTATCTCACAGTACAAAAACAAAAATTCCTTCTTTCTTCAGAAAGAGTTTGCCAAAGAATTCAACCTTGGAACCATTCGTATGTATGGTACTGCTGGTCATGGGAAGGGAGCTATAGATAGAGTGTCTAGTTTCGGAGTGAAAATATTTTGCGCGAAGATATCGTAACACATGTTGTATTTTTTAATATTAGTGAGGATCTTGTTTATTATCTTACAAGGAAATATGTTCAATTCAACTACAAGCATTTACCATACGAAGACATCGTAAAGCCAAGGGCTATGCAGAATGGAGCAAAACAATCATTCCTAACTGCAGGCAACTGAATGTGTATACAACTGATATACTGAATACAACTGAGTACTTTGCAGTACATTGCAAAGAGTACCTGTATTCGTGTAATTCATGCTTTCGATTTACTTTTACAGAATGCTTGGGAGAAGATACTGTACTATATAACAGTGCGTCTTGTAATGACAACTTTGGTGATGACGAAGGAAATCACTATGATATCGAAAATAAGGAAGAAATTTCGACTGTCTCGAATTCCCATTATTTATTTCACTTTTTAGTGGTAGCCCGAAAGAGTCTCTCTATTTTGTTAAAGTCTTACAAAAATGAATTCATATCAACAGGCGAACAAATTCTCATCGGATTTAATTTGAAGATGGCAAGGTAAAAAATTATTACAAGAAATGGTTTCAGGTGCTACTTACCGAATTTGTATTTGCTTCAGATGAAGTCTTGACATGTACATTGACATTTCCGTAGACTTGTGTTTGGACACCGAAAATTTCAACCTTCTTATTCTAAAAGCTAATTCTTACATGTAATTTTTTTCACTAATTCCTTTGGAATATTTGATATTATTATGCACTTATAGAGGTTATATAGTAGTAATAAAACAATGTAAACACAGCTAAAAAGCTTATTTAGTATTATCTGAAAACAAAATTTATTTATCTTGTTTTTTTAATTTCACAAGTATTTTTGCTTAATCTTTTCAAAGTTTTTGAATTCATTCTAAGGAATTTTTTCTTCATATTCTGTTATATTGAAAGTCACATTTTGAAAAATAGTTTTCAGAACATTTTATTATGGAATATTTACTTCCTAAGATGCTTTAAAGGTAATATGTAATATAAAACATCATTTGAGATTAATCTCGCAACATATACATTTCAACTCCTAGCGAGAGTATCAACTTCGAACCTAGCATAGGACAGCCTGTTTCGACCTCATTGTGGTCTCATCAGCCATGCCTAAGGTTAAGTTGATTGTCAATCTTGTTGGAATTACACTGAAATCTCGCAACTCATACTACTTGTGGTACGAATTTTCGGAGAAGAGCAATCTCGAACAATAGCGTTCGATTTGAGTTTTGCATAACCAATTGCAGTTAGGACAGAAGAATCGATTACGCTCAACCTCAAAAACGAGCAATATATAATGAATATATATTGCATATATAATGAATATATATTGCTTGTTTTTGAGGATAATAGCGTTCGATTTGAGTTTCGCCTAACCAATTGCAGTTAGGACAGAAGACTCGATTACGTTCAACCTCAAAAACGAGCAATATATAATGAATATATATTATATATATAATGAATATATATTGCTCGTTTTTATATGTCACCTTCGCTCTAAAGGCAATGTTTTTTATTCACGATCATAAATAAGTAATTTAGTCAATACTAGAAATGCTTATAATGCGGCTAGCCTCTTAAAAACAAGTTATAATATTTCAAAAATTATTTATTTTGGGGTATTATTCTATCAGAATAATTCTACCTATCTATCGTGCACTTGAATCAAAGTTATGAAAATTCAATGTTTAAAGAATAACAAAGGATCATAGATTAGAAAAAAATTGGTGAAGAAAAATGCTTTAAAATAGATTAAGCAAATAACGGTTTTATGGAATATTCCTTCCTGAAGAACTCTTGAAACTTTTTTAGGTGGTTTCTAAAGGCATGCCATAACATCTCCGAAGTTTTCAATTGAAAACGTTTAATTTTGGGTGAAATATTCAAAAAAATTTGGTTTTCGAAATTCTAAAAAAAAAACACTGACTTAAATTATTCAATGACCGAATGAATCTCTCGATCACTTGATCTGTCAAAAAAAGTTCTACACTGAATATCTTTAGATCATTAAAACACCTGTAGATCTTGCAAATTCTTAAACCCAGTATGGGATTAATTTACTATTTTTAATATATGAAAGTGCAAACATGATAAAAAAAAAAAAAGATTAAAAAAACCGTTTTTAGGCTCATTCAGAAAAAAAAAAAAAACTCATTAGAAATCCACTTGAATGTCATCAGATATAATAAAACACCGTCATTATATTATGGGAATATATTGAAATTATTTAAGATTAATGATCGCCTATTCACATCTGTGATATATCTTTGTTAAACCGTTCATTCATTTTAATTATTCCAATAAATCACCGGTTAGTGCCTATAACAGTTGATTTTTTTCAAAATGTTTTCTAAAGCTAGGTGAAATAAAAATTTTTTAGATGTATGCATAGTTTTTTATATAAATTAAATAAATAATACATTATTTTATAAGCATAGCACAAGTTGATATTTTCGTTTTTCTATTAAACTAATATTATAATTAAAATATAACTAAATAAATATTATAAGTAATATTTAATTATGATAGTCAAGGTTAACTCTTCCAGTTTAAGAATTTCTTTGACAACGTTTTTATATGGTTCATCCCCTTCTTTAAGTCTTTTTTCGTTATTATAAATTGCTTTGAATTGAAGGATGCAGTTTTTTTCGACTTCTTTTCTTCTAAAAGTAGTTTGTGTAAAAGCAATTTAGCTTCACATTCTTCGTCACAATCCAGGTTAAAATCGATGGGTTCCGTCGTCACGTTTTCCGTTTTTATTTGAATAAAATGTGTCTGTGGCTTTGCAGTTGTTACGGCTTTATTCTTTTTATCCGAAACAAATTTTCTCGATAGATCAATCAGATGTGTAAATTCTTTACCAACATTTGACAAGTCTGGAAAATTCTGAGGTCTACAAATGACAAGTTTCCAACAAATAAGTGAAACGAACAGTAAAATTCTTGTATACATTTTTGCTGTGACTTTGTGCTTCTTTAAAAATTACTTTGAATCTAACTGCAAAACCTGTTTATCAACTTATCTAAATAGAATGAGAGAGAGAAAAACAGGATATGTTTACTAGAATTGTTGCCCTATATATATATTTTACTATATTCATTGAAATCTTTTTACTTATTTTTAAATAGGCCCGTTAGAAAATATAAATGCATATCCTATACGATGTATAGTTTCTTTTAGTTATTATCACAGGTATTATTGACAAAATATTTTGTTGTTATCATTTTTAGGCATTGTGTTGAAATTCATACGATGACGTTTGATGTTTAAACTCCGTTTCTATGGATTTAGTAGCTATTATGGCTGTCGGATGCACCTTGCAACACCAATGAGAATTCAGTTATGCAGTTAATATCTCTCAATAATATCAGTTATAATTATTTATTTTGTTTGACGTCATTAGTATTTCAAATAAGGACCTTTTTTGAATAAAAATTTGTTAACCCATAGTCCAAAAGAGCTTAAATATACTTCATAGTTTCTTACTGATGGTGATTAAAGCACCCATATATTTTTTTGGATCTGCCTATTTTAAGTTCACTGCTTTTAAATGCTTTGCTTGCTGGAGGCTAACGAAAATAATTCATGATTTACTTTGGAAACTGAATGAAAATACTAAAATTTTTAATTTTACGATGCTTACCGCCGTTTCTTTGGCAATACAAAATTTTTAGAATTATAGGAAATACTTGGCAACCGTTTTCTTTTATCTGATTACTCAAAGTAAACTTCCTCAAAAAAAATTTCGTAACCTCCAGAAGTATTTATTCAAAAGAAATTTTTCCTCAGGGAGGTATTTTTAACAAATCAATAAGTTTTGATCTGAATGATTTTATTAAGAAATGACACACAAACAATAAATCATTTTATAATGAAAATAAATTAATAACTGTTCGATTGAGTCATGTATTATTTCTTTGAAAAGATAAATAATTGGATTAAAGAATCTGTATACATGGGAATTTGTACTGTTTATTTTGGGGGTTTATCTAAGAGGGACATTTAATCGAGATGAAGAGTTTTATCAGGTCAATTTTCTAACTGATCTGTGTTTTATTATGACATAAAAGATGCTTGGTATGTCGATACTCAAATGAAGAAATAACACATTCTTGCAAATATCGTTTGTTTGTAATTTTTATGCTGAACATTGTTTAATAACTGTTTTGAGAATTTAGCATCATAAAATGAATATATCTGTGAAACTTCCTGGTAGAAAGTTAATTTACCCTAATATCTAATACATTCGAAGCACAGCATAAATTATATAATTATTCCAATATTTAACAATCATTTGATAATTATTCTAATATATAATCATTTGGTCGATATTGCTTGTAATTATTCTGTTTTTTTCAAAAAAATTTTACATCTTTTTTAACGTGTTCATAAAACATAGACATGATTGTGAACATTTACCTATAGTGTTGCATTTTTACCATTTTCTTGACTTTCTCATATTTTTTGAAACAAATAAATGATAAAGTGTAATCTTGAATAATGTAAAATTGAAATAATGTAAATGTGAAATAATTTCGTTCAATTTAACATAATAAAGTAGGAGACATTGATGTGCAAACTAGTAAATGTGCTAAAAATTATGAAAATGAAAAAAACCTTTATAACTTTTGAAACAATTGCTATTTTTGGCTGAAACCTTGATTCATGATTAAAATTTAAAACTGATATTCAATGGCATGTTATAACTTATTATCGTTTTATTCTATTAGAAGAACTTTGTTACATTCTTTCGTTGAGATTGGCTTTGAATGGCCAAAGGTTTAAATAGGACACAAAAACCAAGAAAAATATATAAGCGTAAAACCAGAAAGTTGATAAAGAAATAATAAAAGGGACAAATTTTGTGACTTTTTTATCGAAATACCATGAACTTGGAACAAATCTACATAAGGTAGTAAAAACAAACATATCTGAAAATTTTTGGCTCAATATAAAATAATAAAAATATCTACTTTTTTCTAAGAAAATTAATAAATATGTAACTACCTCGGGACAAAATCAATCAAAATTTTGATTAAATTCAAGAAAGATCTTTCAATTATCTAAATGGTCCAACATATAATGCTAATTTGACTAATATCTAAATTCTGATTGGTCTTCAAAATATGTTTCATTGGCTAAACTCAAAATCTTTTCAAGAAAAACATTAAACCTTTAACAAAGGAAATTGCTGAAGAATCTAGCTAAAATATTACTGTAACAAACTATATATATCACAAAGCCATTGGAATTCGCTTATAGATGGCGATAAATCTCCTTTTAAAGGAACCATAGGAGACATAACTTCAATTGGAAAAATAAGTATACTATTAGGAAGTAACTTGTACTTGACAAATTTGCTATTTTCAGATACTTTTTCTAAGCATTGGCAATTGATATAGCTTGATCCCTGTGGCACGATGTGGCTGCTTTTGTCACATCGCGTTGTCATAAACGTCACATTTGCAACTCCAAAATCAACTGTCTTGCACAAGTAGAATAACTGTAGATTTCAGAGGTGAGAAAATTGCAATGGACGTATTTGGTTGTATCATTTTAAAAATAAAATCTGTAAATACTCCTGATTATCATTCAGTGTAAAAGCATGTTTTACAACGTCATTAGTAAACGAAAAGTTATCGGTTAGATTGTCAGATAAATGGTAGATGTAGTCATTTTTGTTTGTGCCATGTTTTCCTGTGCAGTGAAGTGAGTACTATTTTTTAATAGTATGTGGTGATTGTGGTTCAAATCTAAAGACATGTAGAATGTTTTCTAAAGATTCCATGTGATAAATTGGGCCTAATTCACCTATTGTTTCAAGAATTTGGGGCCGCAGATAGTTTTTATTAACGATCCATCGTAACTTTAAATTTCAAAATTACATCTTGAAAAGAAGTAGTGTGATGTACTTTCTAGGTCTTTTTTGATGTTTTCTCAATATTTACTCCTGATTGATCTGTTATTGAATATGATGTTTCTGTTTGCTCAAATTGAGAATACCCTTATCTCAGGGTTTGGAATGGTAGAAAAAAAATTATGTGTAAAGTCGTTTTTACATTCTTTGCATTTTCACAGGTCCAATTGAAGAATCCATTTGAAGATACAGAGCATCCACAGTCCAGGGTAAAAAGCTGAGTTATTGAAGTGAATACCTTTCCACCACATTTCTTCTCTTCAAATATAACGAAACGAAACATAAATTTTTTATTGAAGCACATCTTACAAAGGCAAAGAGCCATCTCCCTCTTCGTTGCATAATTTATAAATAATGGTTTAGGTGCCAATTATGTTCCAATGGAAGCAGTGACACATTTTTCTATTAGTTGTTGCTGAAGTTCCTGATCTGTCACTGTTGCAATCATGCAAGGAGCTTGATTCCGTTTCTCCCATGTTTTTTTGTTTTTTCCTCCAGTAAGATCTTTTGTTCATAGTCAGCATAGAGTAAAAAGCGTCTCTTTGAAATTACAACCTTCCTCCTATTTCTACTATCAGTAGAAGTGAACCTGTTTTCAAAACATGAGTCAAAAATAGTGTCAAAAATAGTTTGGTTTTCTTTGAACTTTTGGCGACCTTTAGTTTCAACTGTTGTTAATGCTGGTCTGTGATTTTTCCAGACGAGTGTTGATTTTTTTACCCAATCATTTCAAAAACTCATAAAGTTATCAGAAAAAAAGCTCAATCAATTGTGGAAACATTTTTCCCACAAAGACTTTAGATTATCAAAAGAAGCATCACAAACTATGTGTTCAAACATATTTTTTTTGATAAGAAAAGATTCCTTAATCTTTCCTTTTTGTGGTGATGTTAAATTACAGACAATTTCTTCAAGAAATTTTACTGTTCTTCTACTTTTTTTGTACTGCTGTTAGTAGTCTTTTCTTGAACTTTCTGGTATCGTACTGATGTCATGGCTATTTTGGCCTGGACTTGCGCAAGGAAGACTAACATTTTGACTTTCCTAAAAATTATTCTCATCTTCTGTGGGTGCTGTTTCTTCTACTTCAAAAATCAAGGCAGGCAAGCTTAAGCTTTCGCCATCAGCTCCCCTTGGGACAAATGATGGCATAAAATTATCTACATCTGCGTCTAAAATTCTTATTTGACTTGTTTCGTTTCTAACAAACATGTTAAGACTACTCATACGTCTTTCAAGAATACTCTTGTAACAAAACATCTTTTCAAAGACTTTTGACAAACTTGTGTTTCTTAACACCTGTACAATATTTATTGAAGATTAGAGAAATCAGCACTAGTTCACTGTTAACCAAGAAAAAATTATGTCTGTTCCACTACTACTCCTTTTTACTGGGAAAGTTACATTTTTCAAATGATTATATATAGCTTTTTTCCAAAATATCAAAATTTTTTGTCTTTTTTTATATAGATTTTACGAAAATTTTCAAAAATTCGAAAATTCGAAAAATTTGATTTTATGGACAATTTATGTGGCAAAATGAATACCCCACCGGCATATATATATAATCAATTTAAATTTTTTTTAGCTAATAGCGTTCTTTTTTTAAACATAATTTTTCAAGCCTTACTTAAAGCTTTAAGTCGAGAAGGAAACTGCGTTTGGGTGATATTAAATAAAGCCTTGAATTCACCTTGAATAAATTCATGTTTGCAATAATTGAAATTTTAAGTGTATGCAAACTTCGTCACCTTTTTTACTAAACAACTTCGTATAAACTCAATGACCTTCCACTTATAAATTGCAACTACTTTCCTGAAATGAAATCTTTTTTATTTATACCCGTGAATATACAAAAAATTATGGAAATACAAGTCCCAATTTTTTTATCTTGGATATTTACTGCTTTTTTAAATAAATTATGTCGCGACTACGTTATTACTATTAACTAACAGATAATGAGCCATCTGGCAAAATCAAAAGAGAAATAAATCATTAGAAAAAACAATCTCAAATCCCTGGGTCGTTCTGGACCTTCCCAGAAAGATTCAGGCTTGTAGCCCTCCCCAGTAAAGATGAGTAGTTGAACAGAAATACATATAGAAAGACACTTTTATAACTTTTTTGGTTCAAAGAAGTTTTGAAACAAAACAT
>JAUZNK010002296.1:0-11549 GCA_035046665.1 Euphysa ruthae
TTTTTTTTTTTTTTTTTTAAACGACGTTCTTAACATTTATTTTGTAAATTTTTTATTGATAGTGAATAAATACTTACATACTTACTTACTTGATTATTCTGATTTCGCAAAACTTTCTCATTTTTTTTAGACTGGGTCTAAAAAAAACAATTTAAGTTAGAAATAATAATAATAAAAGTTTCTAATTTTTCACTTCACAGAACTTTCTGAAATGGAATCAGAGTTTATGGTAACACTTTTGCATTGAATTGTTTTCGGCTATTAAGAGTACATCATAGGCGTAATGACAGAAAAATTGAAGTTAAAAACAAAATGCATATTATTTTCATAGTCATGCTATAATACAAATAAGCTTGCAAAGGTATTAAATGAATATATCTACTAAGACTAATAGCGTAGAATATTGCAAAATTTAGAAAGTAAAAGAGTAAACTGATGGATTTTTATTGGTTAGTTATAATTCTGTTATCTAAAGAATTATGTATAACTTTGTACTAAGATCATTTCCTGATTTTCCATATGTACATTAAGATTTTTATTGTTGTCATACTTGTATTATTACTAACAACGTGATGTTTCAACAGTGTCTCATTCAAAGTATTAATATTTTAGCACTCTATTATTAACCGAGCAGTTGGTTAATAAAGACAAAAGTCAGCAAATCAACAAGAAACAAGCAACAAAGTTCCCAATAGATTTCTTTGAGTCATGTCAACTCAGTAATGATATTGAGTTCGGTGGGGAAGATGTCTTACATATCTACAACATAGGTCAAGTGAAGAACAGGTTAAATACAAGTGGAATGTATATTGCAAATACAAAGGTTTTTTTTTACCTGAATGCTTATTATAAAATTTATAACTGTAGTATAACTTTGCTGCTTTGAATTAGGGCTCATAACGTTTTTATATCTGCACAATGTTTTCATGTGAATGATTTTTTCATCTATATGATTAGTTCTTGTGACTTTTTGGGAAATGGGTTAAGATCGTTTTGCTAAGTTTAATCTAGAACAAAAGTTTTTAAGATTTCTCCCGAATTCCTGGTTTCGAAGTTTTTCATAATTGCTTTTTGAATTTCCTGAGATTTTTTAGATTTTTGTTAAATCTATAAGATTAATATTGTATAATAATTTATAATTTATAATAGTCTTTCAGTTCAGCTTTTATTTGAGTTTTTCTTTTCTGATATCAATTACAGTAGTTAGTTTTTCATTACAATGAAAATTTTTGTTTCCAGATTGAAACATCCTTAAAATAGTTATGTTTTTTATGCATAAAAGAAAAAATTGATTATTCCTATTACACAAGCAAGTAAATAAGATTCCTATTACACAAACAAGTAAATAGGATTCCTATTACACAAACAAGTAAATAAGATTCCTATTACAAAAACAAGTAAATAGGATACCTATTACACAAACAAGTAAATAAGATTCCTATTACACAAACAAGTAAATAAGGTTCCTATTTCACAAACAAGTAAATAAGATTCCTACTACAAAAACAACTAAATAAAATCTCAAAAGTTAATTCTACAAAATTATCTTTTTGGAAGTCTGTTTTTGATGTAAAGGTTCCTATAATTAATTAAATAAAGTACAAAGAGTGTCATTAGTCTATGCAAAAACTTTAGTTGGCATATGTCATTTTTTTGCAAATTGATCTAAAAATGTTTTTCACGTGGTTATGATAAAAAGGAAGGAAATAAATTAGAATAATTGGTATATCAAACTGTAATTATTTTTGGGCTCTTTTTGTGCTAAAAAGCGATAGTTTTAAGGGTTATTGTCCCCTAACCTCACTGGGTACACCAACATGCCCTCACAATCCCTCAAAATACCTTACTCCCCCAATTGATTTAGTATATCAATTTGTGTCACGAAATTCTCACTATGCGGCCATATGCTATGAAATATTTGATTCTTTGATTGACTTTTTATAACTATATTTTTTTTGTTAAGCCATTTGGATTCAAAATTGAGGTTATTAACTCTAACTCTGAAAATGTTGTGGTTGGTTTACGAATTCAAGTTGCAATTCAATCTGCTGATCGTGCTCCACAATTTGTTGAGGTGTTTGGAAGAGTTGTCCAAATGCGTGCGTCAAAGTTCAGATGGTTTGATGTTCCTTTTACACGAGAAGAATCACAACAGTCTTTGGAGAAGAACAAATTTACTATTTCATGTCAGTACTATTCTCTTATCAACTTCACTGCTGTTAAATGTTTAGAATTTCAGTTAAGATTGACGTGTTATGAAATATAAATAAGTTGACCATTATATTGATTTAACATTGCTTTACTTGTTTTTTATTGTACAGTTTTAATCAAATATAATATAATCAAATATAATCAAATAAAAATTCATCCTGGAAGGTAATAATCACAATTATAATTGTCAAAATTCATTTACTAACAAAAAAGTAATATATATATTTTTTTTATGTAAATTAAGGATAGAAAAAATCCTAAGGGTCGAAAATCTAAAATTTTAGATACTATTTCTGATGACTTTTCCGGCTCAAAGGGAAATATAAAGTTTGGCCTAAAAGGGTATTTTAATTACTTTTTATTATTAAAGCAATTTCCATGAGTCCATTATTGAATAATTTTATTTTCTGCTAACCACAATTAGGTTTACATTTCAAAATTTGATTTTAGATTCAAACATTGAAAAGCTGTATTATTTATTTAGTTGGACCATCCTCAGATCCATATGGTGTGAGCATCGTTGACTCTATTGAGGTTTATGTTAAGACAAAAGCAGCATTTGGTTACGATGAAGAAACAGAAGTCCCTGTTATAGCACAAGCAACACAACCCGTAGTTGATGTGAATACTGATGATGCACCTGTTGCTGTTAAACAGGTACATTACAGTTCACAGTCTGAAATGTAAGTTGCAAATTATTCATACAATTTTAAATTTTGATTTTGCTAAATTATTTTGAAATCATTCCAAATATCAATTCTGATAATTTCTTTAATGATGAAGTGTTTGTTATTTAATTGGTCTTCTATTATTGGCGAATGAAAATTCCTTTAGTGATAAAGTGTATCTTATTTATTTGGTTTTCTATTATTGGTGAAAGATAATTTCTTTAGTCATTAAGTATTTGTTACTTAATTGTTCTTCTATTATAGTAAATTTGTACGACCTTTGTTTTATATTTGCAGTATCTTGTCATCAATATTAAGCGCTATCAACGGGATATTGGTAATTCTTCCTTCTGAAAAGATTTCTTCTGTATTTGAAGAGTTAACTTCGTTATTGTCTAACTTACTTACTTCAGACCCTCAACTGTATGGTAGCATGTCTGTCATAGGATATCAAGCACATCTATTACTTAAAAATCTGTACCCTGAAGAAGGAAGGTATCATAACAAAAAGGTAATTTAAAATTTTGTTTGAAATAATAGGATTATAGTGGTTATCTGTTGACTGACTTGACAGCCTACCAAAAATTCATGTTCTCTGGGCCTGTGTCCGGAAACGAATTTACTTTGATAAAGCTAGTACCATTTTAATTAACTAAGCATTTTTCTCCTTATTTCACAGAGCCTGAAAAATGTGCAAAATATGAAAGAAAAAAAATTTCTCTTTGCTCTATAAGCCATAATTTAAACCATATTAAATTTTATAAACTCAGTATGTGCTCAGTTGTATTTATATCTCAAAAAAAAAAAAAAAAAAAAAAAAAAAAAAAAAAAAAAAAAAATAGCGATAGGAAAAATAATTTTTAGAAGAATTATAAAAATACAGATAAATGGGAGTTGGGTTTAAACTATTGTTTCGAACATATGTGACATCAATCTTTCAGCTTCTCAAATTAATTTATTATATCTTCATTTATTTTTCTGTGAAATATTTTTGGCAATTTAAACATTGTGAGCTAATTCGCGAAATACTTGCAGAATCATTGGGTGCAAAAGTAGGCATTAAAATAGCTTTTTGTACCATTTACATCAGAACCGCAACACAAAAATCTCTTTGTGATGGTCATTTTTTTAAACAAACGACTATATGCAATTGAGTCCATGAGAGTCCTTTCTGACAGTGTCCATATAAAACTTCAAGGCAATGAAGGCATGCAATTGATCCTTATTTTTGTCATTTTCTGACAGAGGTTAGTAATTTGAGAGTAATTTGTGGGTTTTGTAATTAGAAATCAAAGGCACACGTATTTGTATATACACAAGTATATACACTTTCATAAAATTGATCAGTTAGAAAAATATTTGAAAAACGTATTTTAACATTGATTTCTGTCAAACTGAAGGATGACTTCTATTAACATAATATTATTTTTGAATGAAATAGGAAACTTCTGAAGGTTCTGAGCATGTTAAATTAATTTCAAAATGGCAGATATGATTAGGATATGATAAGGATTATGATATATGATAAAGATTAGAAATAATATTGTTGAACATCATAAAAGATTTAGACAGAATCAGGACATGGTCTATTGAGAAAATTTGAGAAACTTAGTTTCACACTTTAAAAAACTGGTCCATTTGACAAAATATATCTTGTTCATCTAACAGCATGTAAAATTTTACATTTTTGAAACTAAGTTTAACTGACATTCTTCAATTTATTCTCTATTTTCATTGTCAAATAAAAGAAGAATATAATCTACATACGTTTTTTTTTTTACTCGAAACTATGCATACTCAATTTGGCTAGAACAGGAGCTAAAGGGGTGAATTTATAGAATCTCAACACAACAAATCTATCAGTAATGATAATTAGAAAATTGTACAAAATTTCAGTTGAATAGAACTTTAAATTTTTGAGATAATTTTTCTTAATAATAAAAACATTCCAATCTTCAGTCTAGGTTTTTTACACTTTCATTTGTGTTGCAATTTTAACTGCCTTCTAACAGATTGGAAACCATATTCTTTTGAGTTTTGCTAAAATCTTGTTTCAAGAAAAGTTCTATAGTATAAATATATTATATAATATTTGAGTATAAATGGGGTAGTAATTTTTTAGGTATAAGAATCAAAAAAATGAATCCTCACTGAATTTTACCCTTTGATGTAACAGAAGTAATGGCCAAAAATGCAAAAAGAGATTTTATTATTATTATTTTAACAACTGGTTTGTACCTTATTTATTATTCTTTTAGCTCACATTGGATTAAGTTTTTTTCAGAAGGTACATTTTATTACGGTACGTTTTACTAACAGATTTTTTTTGTTTCTTTCAAGGATGAAGTATTAATTGAACACATGATGAAACTATTTAATAATTCAGAACATGATGTTGATATTGATACATTGAAGATGATCCTAAACATCTCGTCTTCAGTTGGGAAAGGCAAACCAAAGAATCTTGTTAAGTTTGTTGAAGGTGAGTTTCTATTGGATTCCAAAGATTATTTTCTTATAAAATTATTACTATAAAAGACTTTATATTAATTACTATTACTATAAAAGACATTACTATAAAAGACTTAATATTCACAAAACACTTCTGTATTACTCAGTAATTGGAAAAAAATATTTTAATTATTTTAATACATATATTTTTGTATTTCAGCAAATTTTTTGAATATGTGAAAAATTTGATCACTGGGTAATTTTTCAATTTTTTAAAGAGTTAAGGGACATTAGAAGATCAGATTTAACCCAACTGGGTTCTTGACCCGCCTGATATCAAATATTTTTTGGAACACGAAA
This sequence comes from Euphysa ruthae, assembly GCA_035046665.1. Taxonomy (NCBI): domain Eukaryota; kingdom Metazoa; phylum Cnidaria; class Hydrozoa; order Anthoathecata; family Corymorphidae; genus Euphysa; species Euphysa ruthae. The sequence continues at coordinate 5,691 of JAUZNK010002296.1, forward strand.
AACCAAGTTATTAGTAATTTTTGTGTTATTATTTTTTAAGGAATTTATTGATTGCACAGCTAAAATATTATGAGTACTCATGAAATTTCATATTTTTGATTTTTACGTATCAAAAGCAAAATGATCTATCTGTATGCAATAGATGTACATAATATAGTTTTAACAGCTAACATTTAAATTATGACAAGGAAAAGGTAATTTTGCTATAATAAGTCTGGGTTTTCATGTTCAGTTGATCCATAATCACATATAATTGCATTAACAAGAAAAGGTTTCGCCTGTGAATAAACATCCCCTTCTACTTTCAAGTCAATTTGCTATTAATTTCCAGTTTTTTGTCTAGCATTAAAAAGTTGATCTAGATATAAAGGACCCTGTGAATTTGTTTCTATCAGGTATCAGAAGATCAAACATGCTCTTTAAGTTTATACCTTACAAACAAAAGTTGTTTTATTAAAGCTGAATTTTAAGAAAATAAAATATTCTTTTTTATTTACTAAAAGAACCTAGAAAATGATATTTTTACAATCTTAACCTGAATTAACATAATTTTAATTCAAAGAATTTTTTTTATCAATTTTCAATTCAGCTTCAGCCTACAGCATGTTATTTGTTATGTAGCCTTTTACATATTTGTTATAAAAAACTTCCTGAAAAATTTTTTCGTATCGTAAATCTCTTTATAGCCTCTTTAAGAATTTTGTGGCCAAAATGATTTCCCTCAAAATCTTATTTTAGTGGATAACAGATTTATCATTTGAATTATTTTAGATTGGCTGGTATAATGTGTTTCCCTCAACTCTTACTTTTAAAATATTATATACTTGTATTGTGTAGAGTAATTTAATGTTTTAACTATTCTTTTTGATCCTCTGCTTGTTAATGAAATCCTCTAAATTCAACGCCACGTCTGTCCATCCGTAGCTCTAAAGTTGCTCCTAATAATTTTCCAAGATTCTGTATGAAACACTAAGTCCATTAGGGTAGAACAGCAGAGGCTGTAGATTTTAGTATAAATTCTGGTTGCTTGGAAACGTACATGACTATGCCCTATTTCAATAAAAAAAAAAAATTATCTTTTTAAAATTATATTTTTATAATTTTATACGAAGCTGCAATGCAATGTAGGCCATATAATTTGATCTATTATGACTACAAGCTGAAAATTCTTCTTCCTAAGATAGGTTTTTTTTCATAAATTTAATTTTGCTCTGAAATTGAAATAATAACTTTATAAGACATTAGCAGCAGTCAGGCCTGTTAAAATGCAAAGTTTTATTTATTATCATTTTTATTTCTAGTCTTCCTTAAAGCAGACCAATTTGCTTTGTGTCTCATCAGAAGGTTCTGGAAGCTGTATGATTTATACGGTCTTGATAAAAATTCTTATGTCAACAAAGGTATATTCTTTTTGTAGTTTTGTAAAAATAATTTCTTTATAATAATTAATTTTGTGAAATTATCAGATGAATTATCAGAATAGCTTAGTAATTCTGCTGCTGTGAAGTTTAAACGATTTTAATTTTGACATTCACAACAATGTTTTAATAATATAGTTATTCTTAATAAGCACGTGGCATTCTTAAATCATGGTTGGTTATCTGTATAGAGGAGTATAATAGGGTATTATAGGCTTATCGATCACTTTATTGATAACTTTCATTACTTGATCAACTAACTACAATCTTCTATAATTAATTTTTCAAGAGCATTATCTTTTTTCTTAAAAAAATTAGCTATAGCACTTGTCTGCCAGTCTTTTGAGGTAAAACTAGATTTTTAATAAGCATAGCTCCAATGTCTCAAGATGCTCACGCCGTTTCTGAAATAATATCTCATATTTGTTATTATCAATTTTGATGTTCTTAAAGATGAAAGACGGTGATGATATATATATATATATACATACGCAAATTTTTTTTTTGGTTGAGTAATTTTTCCCAAAGGCATCCGTTGGCCATATAACCAGTCCTATCTTCCAGACAACTTATCTGCATAAAATTTACGCATAGTCTGCACATTTTAAAACAAATAAAACATTCTCAGTCTAGTTTCTAATAATTAGAGAAAAACGTGGTTGTGTTGTTCTATGCTTGGAAAGTTTCCACACTGTATTCAAATATTAATTTTTTGCTCACACAAATGTTATTTAAGTCTTTTTCATCAATATTAAATGGTTTTTATGTAATTTAGGGTGATTTCTGACCGTGTTTATTGTCCGTACCTAAAAATACATGAATTTAACCCATGATGTGGCTATTACATGCCAAAAAAATCTGACTTTTAAGGGGTTCAATAGCCTCCTTTACACATTCTGTTTTAGTCTGCGTAACTGGCCTCTTTACTACAGTAATCTCTGACAAACTTTCCTCAACCAATTCAAACTCTGTGTTAAGCAAATTATCTTAATGACTCTTTCAGGCTAGTTTATTTTCCTCCTCTGTGCTAGCCAAAACACCTTCATTATTACGTATAGACTTCTCACTTACAACATTATTTTTAAACTTTCTTATTATCTGTTCTTTCCAGTCTTCTCTTTTTTCTGATCAACCTCACTATTCCACCACCAGGTCTGCCTATGCCTAGCTGGCCTTTTTGCCTACCCACTCAGGGATTATTCCAAGCACATTTAACTGCTACTGGTTTTTCAATTAAGAATTTATAAAAAATTTTTAGGTCTCTAGAATGGCTAACACAGCCATATTAGCATATAAAATCAACATATTTCACTTCTTTTCCTATTGTTTTCTCTCAAATCCAGCCATCCTACTAAACGGTACCATATTGGATTAGTAAGTAAATAACATTTACCACTTCACCCTGTTACATATACTGTAATTATGACAATATCTGATGGGAGATCTCATGGTAAATCCATTCTCGCTGATAGTAAGTTAGGTTTGTGACTCAGTGACGGTCATGTGTTTTGTTATCGTAAACAAGGGAAACAACAAAAGCAGGGTAATGAAACCACTTCATGCAAACAACCATGTATAACATAGTGCTGTAGTCAACTCTCTTTCCACATGGTAACACCAAAAAGCCCTGATATACTAAATGAAACTGATCGACTGTCGGAGACCTGAATTTAGCTATGTGCCAGAGTCACATGACACCACTCATGGAGTGGTAAAAGACTGTTCTTCAAATTATCCCTGGTATTTTCAACATTATCATATTACACTGACCTTAACAGGTCAAGTTTTGAACTCTTGCACTAAATTATTTTTTTACATGCTTTTCCCTCGACTTTCTTGGGGCCTTTACTTTTGTTTAACTTTGTTAGCACACTTCCCAACAATATAATCCACATCCTTTACCACTTTGTCTGACTTTCTAACCATAACATAGTCTATCTGTACCCGGCAACTACCTGATTTATCTGCTTATTCTCTCTCTTACTAAAACATATATTGCGAATCACCATGTCTATTGCTTGCTGTTCCAAGTTCAATTAATCTTTCCATTTCCTTATTTCTGCTCCCAAAACGATAGCCTCCATATACACTTTTATATCCCACATGACTTCCCAGCATGGCTGTTGGAGACACCACCAACTACGACAAGTTCATTTTCTCCAAACATGGATGTAACTGCTATTTATTATATCTTGGTTTATACTTATCTTTCTCACTGAATTCACAGTGAGGTGCATTAAGCTAACTATTACGCATTAAAAAATTAATCACCATAATGCGATCATTGACACGCTTGTAATCGACATCAATTACTATCAATTTCTACTCCCTTTTTTGTTATAACTATACCTACTCCTCCATATCTATTACTATTACCTATCCAGATTAGCTTTATATTTTGGACTTCTTCCCTTTACAAATCTTACTGATGCTCATCTCCACTTAATTTCCTGGACACAGCACACGTCAAAAATTACGCTCTAACATTTCAGCTACCTCACTTGCTCAACCTCATAGTGTGTTGACATTAAAACTAGCAATCCTTAGTCTAATGTCTTGTGATGTGATAACTGGTTAACAGTCTGACCATGCTCACATCTGACATCTGTCCTATCTTGTGCCGCACCTTCACACCTTCGACTTTCAGCCCTTTTTAAGCAGTTTGTGATATCATTTGAAAATGTCATTGCTGCTAATAAAAAAATTTTGGCACTTTTACGGCTGGATGTATTACTAGCACTAATAACCTTTTTTTTTACTTTGGTTTGGAAATTTTGAAAAATGTTATCAAGGTTCAGAACCCCAGGAAGCATAGCATAAAGAATTTTGATAACAAATGGTTATTTTGGGCTTAAAATCAGCATTTTTTTAAATTTTGTTGAAATTCATTTAATATTTATTTTGATTTTGCATGAAGCTTGGGACCTTAGAGATTATATTTTGAGCCAAATAACAAAATAACAGTGATGCGCTTACCTAACCTCAGTGTTGACATTCAGCTAACATTTCACTCGCACTAAATTTTTTATATCAAAGGAGATTTTTCTATGAAAAATTAAAAAACGAAACTTTCTGCAGTTCAATCACAGAGTTTTTTTTTTTTTTTTTTTTTTTTTTTTTTTTGTTTTTGTTTTTTTTTTTTTTTTTTTTTTTTTTTTTTTTCATTTGGCTTTTCCTTATTATTCTTTAAGGTATGCTTTCAATAGTTTTCTATTTACCAAGGTGATTTAAAGATGAAAACGGTTGGTGTGTTAATGAATGAATTTATTTTGTTGTTCTTTAGAGAGTGTACAATTAAGCAGCTTGATGGAACTTCTGGTACAAATATTGTTTGCTATAATGCTTGGCGAATCTGAATACACAAACGTAATGACGAGAGCTGTACATGAGTTACTACTTGTTAAGGTATACTTGAAATGGCATCATCTGTATTTGATTTGTTGCCAAACCAATCAAATCCACATGACCAACCACAACTTTTAATATTTTCGCCATCAACACACTAGCCAAATAATTTTCAGGGCATAAGTGGTTATTTCTCTAAAAAAAGAAAAAAAAAATGAATACAAAACAATAACTTATTTTCATAACAAACTTTGAATACAGTCTTCTGAATTAATTTAGATATTATAAGCTGTTGAAAATTATATTGCCACATATGGATTTATTTTTTTTGTTATAAGAAGCTACTCTTATTAAGACAAATTAAAGGTGCCTACCTACCTTATGTCAATGATTTTAAGATGAATTGAAATAACAAAATATTTTTGGCAAAGTTGTGAATTAAATTGATGAAGTGAATACACATAGGCGTAGTCGTTAGTGCTCTCATTTATAAAGCTAAAATGCTGAAATACTTAGGTTAACACTAACAGTCTTAAATTTTTGATAAATATTCTTGTAAAAAAAATTTTCTCTGAAAATCCTCATGCATTTATAAATGTTGACATTGCTTTTATACCATTAGAGACCAACTAGGATCTTGAAAATTAGCTTACATTTATCTATTTATGAAGATGTAAAATCATAAGTGAGAGCAAATGACAATTGTTATTTTTAAAAAACAATGTTAGTTTATTGGGGTTGAATATGCCAAAAATAGTCATTTTGGATCTAGAAATAATTTTTCAGCATGTCTAAAAGTTAGGTATAGTACTGAAAGATTTCAAGTTTTTATCAGTGCCTGCACTCTTTCATTTAAATTTCAAATAAAATGTGTTGAAGCAATCTCCAACCTTTCTTGACATTTGACTCAGAAAAAAGTCTATCCTATTTCGTTGAAATGCTTTTTTTGTTCTCAAGTTTGGAAATTGATGAAATTGCTAAAAAACGACAAAGATTTATTTTGCTTATAACTTTTTTTTAGCTATTGATATGGTTTTTCTGTAAAATAACTCAAAATATTAATTGAACCACAAAGTAAAAAATGTATAGATATATA
>JAUZNK010002297.1:0-11546 GCA_035046665.1 Euphysa ruthae
TATAAGTGCTATGTTTTGGGTTCACCAGTACCATTAGGTTCAATAGCTTATACCTTTTGGAATTGTATCTTTTGACGTCAAAAAGATAAACCTATGTAAAAACATCACATATGTACGGTGTTTGAGGTTCATTGTTACCACTTGGTAACATCACGCATGATGTGCCAGTGTTAGATATGTTAAAAAAAGAGAAATATATATATATTTTCAAGTATTGAGCTGACTCAAAAAATAGATTACTTGGGATATGTAATGTATAAACAGATACATATCTCAATCATCGTTTTCTTACACTTTGAAATGCAGACAGGTGACTGAAAAAAAGATTATATATTTAGAACACATTGTACGCCAAGATCCTTTAAGAAAATATCATGTATTTTTCTAAAAAAACACCTGATAAAATTAGTATTAGTTTTTTTGTTTCTTGACTAAAATTTAGTGAATATTTTTGAATTAGTTACTAAGTAAAAAAGACCTATTAACAAAATTCTGTTCTCCTCTCTTCCTCCCTATCTTTAAAACCTTTATTAAAACATGTATATTTAACTGAAAGTTATCATTTGTCTTGTATTCTTATATTTATTTTAGAAGCCTTTTGAAAATTTATACGTCCATCTCCTTTTTCAATTATTCCGTTTAATTTATTTTTTTTATATGCTGTTTTTTTCATCTTTTTTCATTTGCAAAACGCTTATCTGGGATGGGCACCTGATGATATTTTTTGACCCATATGGCCATCAGTCAAAAGTTTGTTCAAAAATAATGTGTTTATAAACCCAATCTGCTCAAGTTTTGTATGTTGTTAATAAATTTTAAAAATTTATAGATTTATTTCATTTATTATTTTATTTTATATTTAAAAAATTATTTATAATTGTTAAATAAACACCCGGAAGAGAGATTTTTGACTTTATCCATTTGTTATTTTGTTGTTGTAATTTTTATCATTTTGCTTTTAATTATATAGCACCTTTTTATTTAAGGAAATCGACGGTAAAGCACTTCTTCTCTTGCAACGAGAGTTAGTCCTCCATCATATGGGATTCAAATTAGGCCCAGCAGTTAAGTTGTTAGATCTAATTGAAGAGCTAAAGACTGCTCAAGATTCATATTCTCATCCATGAATAACAATGAAGCTTCATTTAATTCTCCAGAGAGCAAAGAGGGCTGTTGAATACATATTTACTATGTGGTAGCTTGATAAATATTATCTGACGTTGACTTCTGTGGTTTGCACAGTTTTATTGGAATCCCTATGGAAAAACGTTTTTAATTTCAGAATCTCCTGTAGACTGGAATGCCTCCTTTAAAACTCATAAGCTTTGGAGCTTTTAATTTATATAACACTAATTGAGGTTTACTCAGGAAATGCAATTCTGGACAGTTTTACAGAAACTTCTGGATGGTTTTACAGAGGTTTAATGTTCAGCCAGTTGCTTTTATGAAAAACTAAAAGCAAGCTATAATAAAGTGCAAAATTTGAAATCTGAATTTAAAAATTTTACTTTACCATCTCCTTGTTGTATGTGACCCTTACGTTGCACTGCAGTCTGATCATTTGAAGGTCATTTCAAGGGAATTCTTTACTGAAGATTTTGAAGCAGAATATTGGTAATTCTTCCTTGCTTGTATGTGAGCATGTGCCTGATTTCTTGTTTTCATGCTTTTAAATTTTTTAAAAAACTTTTAATTTTTTGAAACATGGTTAAAATAGTTCTGTAAATATTACTCCTTCATCTTCATTTACTGTGACTGTTTCCATTCATCTTCAAAATGTAGTAAACATAGAAAGTAAGTTGTTAGGAATTGATATATTACATTATATTTACGTAGATTTTTTATATGTAATTGTTATATAAACTGTTTTTAATATAAATATGAATTATATTATGTAATATATTAATTTTAATGCTTTTTAGTTGTTATATAGAGTAAGAGCAAAAATATGAGTTTTAACTCTTTATTTCAACCTTTGCTTGGGAAAACTCGAATTGAACTGAAGACCATTTGTGTTCTGATCGAGGGTATATTTTTCTTTTTACTGGCTTATTTATTTTATAACCATGCAACTTAGATATATCAAAAAATGTATCTACTTTAATATTTGTGAGAAAATGCCTAAATCAAGATAGTCTAGTTAATTAACCTTGTCTATATCTCTAGAGAGGTAGTTGGGCCCACAAAAAATGCGACTGTGTCTTTTTTTAAATCAGTTCATTGATTTTTAAGGGTTTGCATGATTTAAAAAATTGACTGTTTTGGTACTTGGCTATATTCCCAATTTAATGGTACAAGATCAAAAGCAAGTGTATTTTATTATCTTAATGCAAGGATAATCCCTATTTTCATAAAGTTTTCATATCTGGAACTTTGTTTCAATTTACTAAAATTTTGCATCACATAAGAAAACTAGATTTTCTATAATTTTTTCATGTTTTAGTTTTGAAAATCTAATTTATCCTTTGCTAAAATTGATCCTCTTTGGTTTAAAAATTAAAAATTTTCTCAAGAAATTACATTTGAAACCTGTCCAAGGTTTGAAAAATAATCTAAAAATGCTAATTTTGATCCTTCTATCGTGACAAGTGTTTTGAAAATTTTATTGAACTTGTCCAACGCTATTTCATATCAGTTTATGTTATCGTTTGTTTATATATATATATATATATATACTTATTCGTACAACATTTCTGACTTTCACCCCCTAATTATTCTACTGTTTTTTGGTAAATATGTGTGCGTGTGTGTGTGCGTGCGTGCTTATGTTTGTGTTTATGTGATGGCATTAGTCTCTTAGATATTTTTATACTTTGTTTTGTGTTTATAAAAAATTTTTTTTCTTGTTTTATAGGTATTCTATCATATACCTAATGATAGAATTTTGTTCTGAAACGGTTTTTTTTTTTTTTTTTTTTTTGAATTAGAATAAACTTTTATTTAGATGATATTTTCCACACAAAAATTATTCAACTTATTGTATTAAATTTATTGTTAATCATTTATAAGGTTTGAGAATGAACAAAGAAAGTTTCTTTTTTTTTTTTTAATTTTTAACCCTTCAAATGATATTTTGGTAAGATTGGTTGTAAAAACTGTGACCTTTGTTCATGTTAATTTGAGTAGTAGAATGTTCATTAATATATTTCTTTGCAAAGTTATGCCAACTTGAATAACACTTCTGATTGGATTATTTCTTTCAAAGCAACTTTAAATATTCTAAGTTTCTACCAAACCTTGCTTGTTTGTTGACTTGCTGACATGTTGGCTTGTTTGCTTGCTGCTAGCTTGATAGCACTCACACCACACACATACAACACACCACATAAAAAACTTAATTTGCAATTTAGGGAATACATATTTTTTCAACTTTATAAAGTTTGATCTGTGAATGTTTATATGCACAGATATTTATATGTATATTTTCAGACTTTCACACATATATTTATACAATTTGCTTTTAAGTGATAAAGCTGGGATCTTTGATGTTGTTAAATTTCTTTTTTATCTTTTTATATAATTAGTTTGAAATGAATGCTTTGTTATTCAATTTTGGCAGACCATACAGTTAAGTATAACTAAATATAGATATTTATGTATATATATATATATATTTTTTTTATGCTATATAAACATATTGAAAATATGATGTATGCAAGTCATATAAATTGTAGAAAGATTAAATTTATACTTTAGTTGTTGCTTTCCAGTTGAAATTCTCTTTTCAGATTATTTTCTTTTTAGCAATAAACTGTGAAAAGCTGCTTTTTTCATAGTATTTGTGAGGTATTAATGTTGGTCCACTTAACTATAATGAAGGGGGATTTTCAATTTTATTAGATGTTGTTCAAAAACTGGAAACAACTATTATGCTTTAAATTTATTAAAATGTTTTTTTTATTTTTGTAAACTATGTTATGAGATAGTTTAGACATTCATATTTACTAACTGACTTTATGTAACTTTTAGATTCGTGCTAGCTATCATTAGCCCAGGATAAATAATTATCTCTAGAAATCCCACACGCCTTAAATTTTTTTCCTTAGTAATCCATTTACAAACCAAAATCTCATTTTTCCCAATAATTTAACTTAATTTCATATTGTTCTTTCTATGAATTTGAATTTAAAATTTAGTTGATGATAAAAGAGATCGTTATGGTCACGTAACAGAATTTTCACTTCTCTTCCAACAGTCTCTTGGCAACAGTCTCTTGGCAACTGTTTTACAGCCATAAATTTTAGTCAATTTTTTGATTTTAATCTATGAATCTTCTTTTCATTTTTGTGTTGTTAAGATTAGTGATCAATGAAATATTTACAGCTCAGTGAAGTAGTGACACTTTATTTATATCTTTGAATTTACTTTTTTTTTTTTGTTTCTTGCAATCTGTCAAACTTTCTCCATTTTTTTTATTGTGAAACTATGAACTTATAACTAGTTAAGAAAACCTTGGCTAAATAAGTAGTATGTTTTAAAAATTTTTTGGAAACAATTAAAAAAAAAAAAAAAATAGATGATCCTATCCAACACAGGAAAGATATCTAAATTGATAAGGGGAAGAGAAATACCCCTTTCTTTAAATATTTTATTTGTTTAAATTTAGAAAAAAAACATGTCGACACTAAAATCGGTTTTGAAGTGCTGGATTGAGTTTGATTTACCCGTTCTTCAAAAAAGTCTTGATCAAAGTGCTAATGAAACTGTGGAACGGCAAGAGAGTTCCGAAAAGGGGAAAAAAGCACTTATAAAGCTTATAAAAGAATGGAAGTCTTCAACTACAATGGATGCTCGAACTGCTGCAGGTTCTATTATAAAAGCATTTCAAAAAGAAATTGATGCGTTAAACAAACGATGCAAATTTTCTGAAAGTTTGTTTTTGAATTTATATAAAAGTCTTTTGGAAATACCTGATCCGGTTCCTGCATTAAAAAATGCGGAAGCGATAAAGAAACAATTGGAAAAACTGAAAGATCTTGAAATGGAGAATAAGGAATTGCGATCAACTCTTGAAGACTATAATTCTGAATTTGCTGATGTTAGAAATCAAGAAGTAACTTTGAATAAGTTGAAAGAGGAATTAAAAAGATATGAAGATGAAGATGATAAGAAACTAAATAGCTTAATTGGTAAAAAAGAAAAAGAGCTTGAAAAAGTTTTTGAAGAACGTGAACAACAACTTCTTGATTCTAAACTTGAACTTGCTACCAAACTTGGTAATACCGAGTTACAGTTGAAAAAACTTAAAAATGAAATTGAGCAATATAATAGTGAAATGTTTCAGGTGAAATCGAATCATGAAGACGAGATGATGGCCAGACTTTCCGAAATTGAAATCTTGGAATCAGATTTAGAGCGTGCAAATCAGCAACTATTGACTGCAGAGAAATTTTCTGAGGCATTCAAATCGCAATTTCAACAAGTCTTTCATACTTCCGAAAACGACAGTAATCAACACGTTGAAGTTGACAATGAAATGATACAAGCACTTGAATTTCAGCTACTATCAAAAGAACGAGAGCTATCTGATCTAATGGAAGAAGTACATCATCAACAAATTCTTGCAGAAAATTATAAACGCTCATCTCAAAATGAGATATCTTCATTGGAAACTTCATTAGAGAGTAAAATGAAGATCATCGAAGAGTTTACTCAGAAAATTGAAAAACAAAAGGACTATGATGAAATACATAGACAGTTGCATGTTTTAAAACTCATAGAATTCTCTGGCTTGGATGAAGAAACAGAGAGCAATGTGGGAAAGCCTTTAGAAAAGTTGTTGCTGCAGAAAAATAAAAGCTTGCAGTCAGAATGTACCAAGTTTAAGGTTCAATACTCAGAAGTGTCAGAGAAATTTGAAAAGTTACAAAAACAGCACACACAATTATGTCGTACAATTGATGACCAGAAAGAACTAATTACTCAACTGGAAAAAGATGTTTTGCAGATGCAACGGTTACCATCAAGCATCCATCGTGGAGAGGGTGTTGGCGCCCCGTCCACTGCCACCACTGAGTTGATGTCAAAAGCTGTCGAGCATTTTGATGTTGATGAGGTAGATGAATTTGATAAGCAAACAGCAGAGTCACTTTTACCAATTGTTTCAAGCCAAAGAGAAAGATTCCGAACTAAGAACTTAGAGCTTCAGTCAAAAAGCAATAACCAAGATCGTCAAATCGCAACTCTCCAAGGGGAACTTGATGCGGTCCGCCAAGACAATGTTAAGTTGTACGAAAAGATAAAATTTCTGCAAAGTTACCCTACAAAGGGAACTTCTGTGGCAATTGATGATGATTCGGTGCAACGTTACGGTAGTTTTTATGAAGAAAGAATTGATCCTTTTAACTTATTTTCTCGTAAAGAAAAACAACAACGTTATTCAAATCTTTCGACTCCTGAGAAAGTGACTTTGAATTTAGGTAGGTTTATATTGTCAAACAAGATTGCTAGAACACTTGCTTTCTTCTACACAATTTTGCTGCATTTACTTGTTTTTATTGTTTTATACAAGTTTGCATACAACAGTGAGTCATGTAGAGAAGCAATGGCTCCTGTTCTTGCTCATCAAAGTTTTGGGAATTTAGAATCATTGCATCAAGATAGACATACTGTTCCAAAATCAGAGATTTTAGATGTCAAAAAAGTGATTGAATAAAGTGAAGTTGATATTAATATGAATGGTTTAGCTTAAGCTGATTGATTTAATATTATAATGATCAGTCTATCAATCAAAACATTTTATTTTATTTTACATTTTTTTTTTTTTTTTAACGTAAATTAAAATGATATTTACCAGGAAGTTTTCACCTTTATGTATATCGAATATCTAGGATATGGTTACATAAAACAGGAATAGTTATCTATTATACTATGATTATTAGAATTAATGTTTTATTAAAGGATGATTAGTAGCATCTAGAAAAAAATCTATTTATTATCAGTTTTTAGCTTTAGTCTCAATTTATAAGAAAATAGAGATTTTTCATTCATATTGCCACCTGAAAATTCTTGTTCTTTGGTCTGCTAACTGGCTCAAACTTGGTGGAATATTTTTGATTTTTCTTAAAAATGTTAGAGAATAGTATTTCAGTAAATTTCAGCAGTTTTGTAACTTTTTAAGGTATATTACCTAGTTTCCTATAGGAGTCAAGTTTTTTCTGCAGTTTGATCTTATTGATTTTCTCCAGAAAAATTCATTTCAACTTTGCGTGGTATTGACAAATATTAGTTATGTTAATTTAAACCTAAATTTTTAATTAAACAAATTAAATTTAGTGTCCACTGAAATTTCGTTTGTAGTAGAAAAATATTATTTCTGGTGACTTTCGGCAAGTCGACAGTTAAAAAATATGATTTTTTTTTGTGTAAAGTTAGGTCCACGGTGAAATTTTCAAAATATCATTTTGCACATAAGTTTCAAAATATTTTTTATAGTACATTTAAATAATGTGCCATAGTTTGCTTAATAAAATGAATTTTAATAAATTTCTATTTAATACAACTAAAAGATTAATTTTTAGTATTCAGGTAGCTTTTTATTAATTAACATAATCTTCTGTGAAAATATTTATTACATATTTAAGATATTTCTGCTTGATTTTTGTTAACAAAAAGTTATTGAAACTATTAAGATAGATTAGAAATATTCAAAATTTTGCTCAATTAACTTAATGACTCCTTCCATTTGAATTATGATAAAATAGGTTTCCCCAAATGGAATAATTTCCATTCTTGATGTTATACTTTATAAAATCACCTCTCTTAATATCAAATGTATTTACGATATATCTTGTACACCCTTTTATGGAAAGTAAAATGTAAAGGTGTTATTTTCCTTTGGTTCCTATTTAAATAATTTTTTTATAATCATATATTTATATTTGTTAGCACATATTTTGACCATTAATTATTTAATATCTTCTATGATGTATTTTACTATCCTACTATATGTTAGAATAATATAGAACATTGAACACATAGCTTATATTTAAATGTAATTATCTTAAAACTGGGAGAAAATTGGACCATTATAATAGTTATTTATAGACTTAAAGGCTAGATTAATACAGATTATTTTCTAAAAATTCCTCTTGGAATATAGGATAAATATTACAAATTTGTATAAGCTTTAGCAAAGCGGGCTTTTTTTCCCTCTTAACCCTTTAACAGTCCTTACTTTTTTTGAGTTGTGGGTGCTTAATTTTCAATAAATTTTGAGGTGGTGGGTCTTAAATGTCCAACGATTTTTTTAAAAAAATACAAATTTTATTATTTTCAAAAAGCACAGAAGTTTTGGGTTTGTTGGGTTTAACAGCAATATATAGTCATTGAATGTAAATATAAATATACTCCAAAAAATATATAACCAAAAAATATATATAAAAAAAAAAATCATATTAAAAGACACTTAATTTGATTTTTTTGTCATGACACACACCGTATTTTTCAAACATTAAATCACCATGGTCATTATACATAATTTCTTGCGCAGTTTATACTCTCTTCTTACTACTCTTTGCTACTGAACTTGAACTTCAGGTGCCTGTAAAATTGGACTTTTCTTTTTTTTTGTTATATAGGTGTAAATAATTGCTTATTATATCAGTAGTATAACAACAAAGAGCAAGCTGGTGTGAAAATCCAAGACTTAAAAGGTTTATATATTGAAAAAACCAAACCACGAGGATGCAGGCATAATATTATGTCAGAAAACCAGCAAAGCTTGATGTAATATATATAAATGAAATATTATGTCAGGGACATTTTCAGCCCAAAAGCCGCTTGGCGTAATATTAAGTCACGGGCATTTTGGTACCATTTCCCACCGACATAATATTGCACCAGGGACTGTTAAAGGGTTAATATTTATTTTTTTAAATGTTTTTGGATATTTAAAAAAGAATGTTTTATATTAAAGCCTTATCTTTCAACTCATTACATAATTATACATATGTATACTTATGTATTTTGCAACTTTTCACAGTGATTTGCATTGAATTTCTTTTTTTTTGTATTTCAAGTCCCAATTTGCAAGCTAATTCAAACACTATAAATTCAAACCCTATAAATTCAAACAAATAAAACCAGTTTAACATCCAGAGAAATTCAGTCTTTAAAAAAAAAAAGTTTAATGCTGATTTCCAAAGTCAATAGGGCATATATTGGTATTAACCATGTAATTTTCTTGTATTGTTTCATTTCTGCTTAACAAAAAATTACCTAATATCTAGAGAATTTATTTAATTTATAAGATATATTTTAGTCTTGCTAGAATAAAAGTTTAAAAGTCTTTAACATTCTTACATTCTTCATTTTTTTTTTTTTTTTTCATTTCTATTTATTGCTGATTTATTAGCCAATCTTTAGTGTTTTTGCTGTTTTTGTCAATTTTTACACCGCTGCATTGACAACAGTATGTCAGTTATCCGACATATTCATAAACAAGATTTGGGTTGATTCAGAGGAACCTGCATAATACATAAGCAAGATTTGGGTTGTAAGTTTACTGAGTTACATGATCCGGCATATACATAAGCAGGATTTGAGTTTTAGGTTTTTTAATACATAATGATCCGTCATATGCTTGAGCAAGATTTGAGTTGTAAGTTTATTAATTTAGATGGTCCAACGTTCTAGTAACTGCAAAGGTCTTACTTACCCATTCAGTTTGAGTATTCTTATCAATAAAGTTACAAAGTATCCTGATAAATTCTGTAATTAAGTTCTTTCTGCCATCAGGGATAACGATGTTAGTATGGTGGCTAAATCGGATCCAATAATCATCTATTTAAGCAAAATATGAGAAAACATAGATGTCAGTTTAGATCATTGAAATTAACTACAATTATATAATAGACTTATAATTGTCTTTATAATATTCATTAGATATATAAGCTAGCTTACGAAATTACACCTCTGAAATTTTATGTGCTGAAAAATGTAATAATTTATTGGCTAAAAGAATTATTAACTCTTAGTGGCAATACTGCACCTTCCATGGCTCCTATTTTTTCACTGGGTAGCAAAATTTTTCATGAAATCTAAAAGTCTGGTTTCCACAATGTACTGCTATAGCTTCAATTGTTTTTGTCGCGATTTCTAAACAAGTTTTACAGTTAAATTCTTGATCTGGTTTGAATCTTTCTTTAAGGTTTATTACATTGCTTTCTTAAACTGTTAGTTGTAGTGAGGATTTTTCAACTGATCATTAGTTCTATAATCAACGAGAAAATGTTTATTTTCATGATGGCATTTCAATGTTAGCTCTGATTTTTGTTCAATAATACTGCTTGATATGATAAGTAATTTTTCTTTTTGGGAAAGTGCACATTTTATAGAAATGTTGTTATCTGATGGTTTTTAAAATAGCCACAATAATTTTGGAGTTATTTTTTCTTTTTTATTTCCCAGACATAGCCTGAAAAAGAAGTTTTTCTTGAATATTTTATGTAATTAAAAGATGCTTTGTGTTTATCTTGTTTTAATGTTAATCCGATATAAATTTTTTCTGGTTTCTGGGAATCGAAGCAATGCATTTATAAATTATGTGGGTGGCTCCACAATTTCCATCCATAGAACAGTTTTCTTTTTGTCTACAATTGCAATTTGTTTGCGCTTTTTCAATATTAGAAGTCAGTTTTTTGTTGCGAGTTTTTATAATTCTAGCTAAGTTTTTTGTGCAACTTTAGCTTAATTTTTAATTCCACCACATGCCATGTTGCTTATTGATGTCGAGTTCAACACTCACGTTATTGGTAAATTTTCATATCACCAAGCATCAGGCAGGATCTCTGCTCAAGGATTTCTTACAATAGCATAATATGTCAGCTGGAAATATACTTTACCAGAAACCTGATTATAAACTCTGGTCCTGCCGTCACCCTGCTGGACACTAATTGCAGTTAGACTATATAATATTCAGGAAACTTTGAAGAATTAATATACATAATTTTCGAGCTCATTGTTCTTCTAGTTCAATTGGGAGCGATCACAAGATATTTATCGCCACATTTCAACTTAGTTTATTCTCAAGAAAAAAAACTGACATGCTTTGACAGAAGATAAAGCACTGTCAAACTTAGTAGATAGACTGGTAGTTGAGAAGTTTAAATCTCCCTGTCCCTGAAATAATTCACACAACCTTTGTATCTACATGTAATGGCAATGGAAAGGAATATCACAGCCACGTACTGCACCTCTACAGTTGACAGTTCCCCAATGAAATTAGCAAGGAAAGAAACACTCAAAGCATCCACATCTAATGTACGACATCATCAAAACATGGTGTCTCCTTTTTTGATAAACTTGAAGAAGATGGTATAAATAGTAATCTAGCTAAGTTTGAAAACCCAACTGGCAATCCTAAGACTACCTGGAAGATCTTCAAGGAAATATCAGATAAAAATAAAAATTTTGTTTACATCCAAGGAGAAGATTGATTGGCAAGTTGGAAGAACCACTTTGAAAATTTACTTACTACAACCCATGCTAATGCACCTAACACTGTTATCAATCCTATATTTGATACACACACACACACACATATA
>JAUZNK010002298.1:0-11546 GCA_035046665.1 Euphysa ruthae
AGAGGAAAGATGGCTAGAGTTTAGAACAGTGAGAGACATGGTGGTTTTTTTTGGCAACACATCATTCAGTAACAGGCAGGTCAGGCTCATAACATGTGAGTGAAGTGATTATCAGGCACAAAGTGAGAGTGAAAGTTAAAGCTAGTGAAGAGCATGTTTAATGTTGTTGTTTTGTGAGATTATTATGAAGAGGGAATTTAAGGGAGAATAAATCCTTTTTCAGAAGTTTTTGAGTTTAAAGAAGATGATGTTGACAAAACAATTTGAAGTTGTCAGTGATGACCATTGTTTAAATTACTTCAAGAAATTGTCATCTAGAAGCCACTGATCGAACCTGTGGGTGGATCAAAAACTCAGCTAGACATTCACAAACCTGGTCGTGGAATGATGGGGATCGAAACAAGGAGTCTTTGAAAAGAGTGAAACATAGTAATGAAGGTTTCTTAGTTATCAAAGATTAGAAAAGGGAATTAATTTGGAAGAATTGTTACAAAATTAATATTGAGTTTAAATGTGCTGAGTCGTTTTTGTTTACATTTAGATTTTAGAAGCGTTTTCAATGGAGTTCAGAACAGGTTGTTCATGAGAGTTTTTGTATGCAGATGCAGGCTAGATATTGAGAAAAGAATCAAAGATGTTATTCAGATCAGGCAGTTGAATTGATTGGGCTACTTTGAGAGCACAAAGGAGGATAATTGAGTAATAAAATTTAAAGGCATGGTAGTTCTGGGAGCAAAGCTTAGACATGGCAAGAAATAATGAAGGCGAAATTGAAGAAAATGAATTTTAGTTTAAACCTAACACAGTCTATATAAGGTTGTAAGTTGGTTATTAATATTCTTTGTTCAATCCATGCTAACACGTAAAACAGACGTTAAACCAAGAATGATGATAATGATGGCAGCGACGGCTATAGTTATGATGTTATCATCAAATGTGTTATGTTTTATAGATTTTCAATTTTTTAATTCAATGTATGTATATTTTGTTTTATTTCAAAATACTGTACTGTGCATCATTTAGATTATCAACTGCATTTAATATCTCTTACCTTTGGAAAAAGAAGTATTGTTTTTTAATACATTTTGATATAAATTATTAAATTCTTTATTCATGAATATTTTTAATTCTATTCTGATATTTGTAATAATAACCTTAATTTGAATTGGAGAGTACTATATTTTCTTTAACTTCAAAGAAGGAAGAGCTACTGAAAAAACTATTCAATTTTTTGAAATTCATAACTATGTTATAAAATCCTTGCTTATTAACAAATTATGGTATAAATATGGTGTGAGATTTTGTTTTAAGATTATTAAAACTTTTACATTAAGAAGACGTTGTGTCATTTTGAGATTTTTTCTTCGTATATTTTGTTAATCATGCATCAATAAATCTTTTGATGTGTCCTAACAGTGAAAATTTCTGGTTTTTCAGTATTGGGAATTTTATGATCAAAATTTATGTTTTTGAAATGTTCGTAAAAACCAATTATAGTATTAAATTATCATGGCCGTTAAATAAATCAATTTTAAAATTAAATACGCCCACCTGTAAAAACCTCTTTTTTCTGGCGCTAATTTTTGATAAAGAATTTTTTTTTTTGTTCTATTGAAATTACTTTTAGAGATTCTTAAAAAGACATTTAGTACTTGAAAAAATTTTTTTAGATTTTAGATACAATTCAAAATTTAAGATCTTGTTGATCTAACCTAATAAGACTCAACTTCAAGTTTATAAATAGTATTATATAACTTTTTATAACTTGAATGGATTTTTATAATTAATAATCCAGCATTTGCACCCGATTTAATAAAGCTTATTTAAACTTTTAAAAGTTATTGTTTTTAACACTAACATTTCTTTTTCATGTTTACGAAAAAACAAAAAAACTTCCTTTAACTAAAATTTTCCTTAATCAATTATTAATGGAGCAGCAAATGGTACAAGATTGAATTTTGAGGCTGAATGCATTTTTGAAAAATATTGTACCTCAATATCTATACCTTTAAATATTTTTCAAGTTAGCTCAATGATGTGGAATTGCATTCATAATTTGGGGTTCTTTAAATCTAATTTAAAAAAATATATTACACAAAACATTACAAATAATTCAGTGCATATGAAATAGTGCAAATAATCAACTGTAGATAAAGTGCATTATTTATATAGGTGACAACTAATGCAAGTTTTTAAATAGAAAATAATTGTGTCTTAGAGGCCTATTTCTTTAATGTATCTTCAAGCTTAAATAGCAGTAGTAGAAATATATCTAGCAATCTTTGCTTAAAGATGTGATATTCAATAATAAGTTTGACTAAAATATGTGAAGGTTTATGGCCTGTTGTTAAAAAACAGGGTTTGTTATTTAAATTTTGAAATGCCAATAAATATCTAAATATTCACAACTAAAAAATTCATTGTACAATAAGTATAAGACAAATGATCAAAGATGCCTATAAGAACCACCCCAATCGGTTTCTGTTTTGTAATCTGTATTCCATCAATAGCATCTAGTAAATGGAAAATAGAAGATTTACCTTTGAAAGAATTTGCAATAGTTATTGCCAAAAGATGAAATTAAAAAATGTTTGAAATCAAAAGTTGCATTTTACGGTTATATTAATAATCCTTAATTTTTTGCAAAAACACCTCAAACATGTTATTCGTGGAATTTAAAAATAGTGAGTAAAGTAAAAGTAGTGGCAGAGCATTTAAAATTTATGCACCGGCATATAAACAACAAAAGCATAAACATAAACAGCAAAAATTAATTGATATTTAATTAATTTGTCTAGATTATAAGAAAATACTCTCAACAATGTACAGAGATGAAAATAAGGAAATTTTTAGTTCTTTAAATAATTCAAAGTCATCAGATCTAAAGGGTTGAATTTTTTAAATTGGAATAGATTGTCATTGAACTGAAATTATTTTATTGATATGATAATTTCCTGTTTACCCCTAGATTTGACAGCAGTATTTAGATTCAGAAGAGAAAATAATTTTAAGTTTGGCTTGCCAACAAACTTGGCATGCTTTTGCGAACCTTTATATATAATGATTTGCTTTCGCAGTCATTGATATTAAAGTTATGATATAGATAAATAGTTATGCAAGGTGGGTACGGAAAACTAAATAAGAATGATGAGTGAGGCTCTAATAAACAAGACTGTGCTGAGAGAGAAAGAACCAAGAAGACGTGGTTGAGTATAGCTAGGAAAAATCATGGGAAAGCATACGAGTTTTAACTCATAAAATGTTGCCTTTGACTCTGATAAACAAATCGCAAGCCATTTTTTATTCACTGAAAATTTTAATTTTTAAGAATTGGGAGAGAAGTCTGAAAAACTTATTAAAATTTTGAGAATAACACCAAAAAATAATGGGTACCCTAAAAATAAATAAAGTAATTATACTGAATGAAATACTTCAACTTATGTTTAATAGTCTAGACTTTTAAGGATTGCTAATCATAATACATTCTGTACAAGAAAAAAAAATTTACCAAATTTATTACCAAGTTAAAGTTGGCTATTGATTACGATGACAATGCTGTTCTTGTCGGAGTAGAACTAACTTATTGAAAATTTCCGGGAAGGAGATGAAGAAATTATATTTAAAATATAAAATATAAACATAACCTGGTAATTTAAATTTATATAAATAAATAACTTATATAAATAAATAAATAACTTATATAAATAAATAAATAACTTATATAAATAAATAAATAACTTATATAAATAATTAAATAATCATTTAAGAACTTGAAAACTTTCTAGAGTCTTTTAATTATCAAACTTGGCATATTTCAACTATATGGAAAAAAGATGAAAAGATAACTCATTGTTTTTTAGTTAGCTATTTGAATCTTTGTGTCATTAATGCTATAGCTAAATTTCGAAAGCAAAAATTTGCTGACTTTTGCAATAATCCTATTTTTATTTTTTTAAATCAACCACTTTCTGTATGTAAAGGAATGGAGATTATAATCCAAAGGAAAGCAATTAGAACACAAAGAGTTGCATAAGCGAGTGATACATGGGAAGAAGTTTTTTGTGAAATTTAGGGATCTGTACCATTAAAGCATGAGTAGCAGATGAAAGCCTTGTGGTACTTAAGAAAGTTTTAAGTGAAAATGAAGATTTGAACAGCGATCAGGACCAACAAGCTTGAGTATACGTTATGGAATTTGGTCAAGAAGATGGAGAGATATACAACAGAGGCTTTGGCTCAAAGATGGCATTAATATTCAATACATGGTTGAATTGTAGCTGGATAGATTTATTCCACTCCTGGAATAGAGATCCAACCTTCATGGCAGCAGATTTTGCAATGGTTTCAATATAATCATTTCATGAGAAATATGTAAACGTTAAGTCTAACAATGTAATCTATATAGATTCAGTTGGTTCAGTATCATTTATCTGCTCAGATGGAAGGAAAGGTGCTGTTTATGGAAAGAAGCTTTGTTTCTGAAACATTGAATGACATCAACCATTTCTCACCCTATTCAGCAATAGTGAGAAGATCATCTGCCAAATCAGGTGCCATTTCAACTATATCAAAAGCATTGTCTGTCTTTCTTAAAGATGAGTAAAAAGTAGTGTCATCCGCATATATAGCAAGCTTTCAAAGAATGCTATCCGACGATTCATTATTGAAAATTAGAAAAAGAGTAGGACAGAACCTTGAGGGTCACTGGAATTTACAGAGTAACAGTTTGAAGAGTGGTCATTGAGGACTGATTTAATTTACTTGCCTGGCAAAAGTATTTAAATGATGTTTAAAACTTCACCAGAGATATATGACTTCATCTTACAGAGAAATCCAGCATGTCACACCTTGTCAAATGCCTTAGAGTATCGAGCGCAATCACACTGGTTTTTCTGTAAACATTAAGAGATTGATATATACGTTCACATATGGTAGTCAGAGTATCGGTAGTGGACATACCGGAACAAAAATGATACAGAAAATAGATTGAGTGATTTTATGTGATGAGTGTCGCATGAGTTAATCAATGATTCAAAGAACATACTTATGATTGAAAGGAGACTGTTAGGGCAGATAATCAGAGAGAGGTCTGAAGAGCACTTTTGGAGTAAAACTACAGGAATTTCATCAGGGCCAGTAGCTTTAGAAGGATCAAGAGTCAGTAGTGATAACTTTTACCACCATTTTGGTTATGTTGAAATGAGTCGAGTTGGTGTCATTCCTAGGTGGAAAGTCAGTAAATATGTTTCCAGAACCATTGGAAGTAGAGATACTGCTGAAAAGCTTAGCAAAATGTTCTGCATTATTTCTAGTAGAGTTAATGACCTTAGGTCTAATGACGAGTAGAGGGATCAAAGAATTAACCTTATTTGAAAAGTTCCTGTGGTGCGCCGGAAATTTGGAGATCCGATATATTGAGTTAATGGATCAGGTTAAGGCGTTTAGCCTCCTCAATGACTCTTTTACAGTCATTACAGGCTCTCGTAAAAAGATGTTTGCTTTTAACACAACTAGTGCACAGAAGAAGATGAAAATAATGATTGCGATTAGCAACCATTATTTTCTGCTGGAGAAAACCATGGGCTTGATTTTGATTTTTTTGAGAGGAAATACAGACATTGGTGCCAAAATGAAGCCAAGCAGTAATTTCCTTAGCATTTTTCTCTGTATCAAAGTTGAAGATGTGTTCAAGTGGAATATCACCAATTAGATCATGAGAGCTGTCCCAGTTTACATGATGATAGGAAAAGACTTTCTTATGAATAGTTGTCTGATGGGAAGAGATTATGTTGAAGTTGCTGTCAATGTTAACCACTGCTTGGTCAGATTTTCCTAAAGGACTAGACAGTTGTCTTGTAAATATCCGGATTTGATGAAAGGAATAGATCAAGAAGAGAAGGTTCTTGGTTTCACAATCAGGAAAACAATTTGAGAATCAACTAATTGTCTAGAGATGTTGTTTTATAATCTGAAGGAAGAGTAAATTTAGGGTTTTCTTATAAAAAATTTTAATTAAAATGTAATTTTTTTTTTTAGAAAAAGGAAACTACGACACATAGCATTATTGTTGACCATAATTTAAAAGATGATGATGATGATGATGATGATGATTCTTTTTCACAGAAACTGCAACCAGAAAGTTCAAATCAAATCGAAGAGAACAATGAAAACATCATGAGCATAATATGCACTAAGGCGCACTGCAATGGAGAGCCTAATAGAAATGTTATTAAGGATGATGCTATAGACAAGTATCCTCATGGAGATGAAACACAATTGGGAAGGTATGTGCATGGAGGTGACGAAATTATTGCTCAAGTAAGGTTCTTTTTCAGTATTTTTATCTTAATTTAAGCTTAGATATTTATCATAGTTTTCAAGGCTTGAGATCTGAGTCAGGTTTTATTTTTTTTGAAATAGACTAAATTAAATATTTGCAGAAATTTTTTTTTGATAACATATTTTTCCCTATTTTCCATTTTTGACACTTGCCCAAAAAAATCTAGAGGATAAGTATCTCTTTGGACCTTTGGCACTTACAAAGTTATTATCTTAGAAATCGCTATATAAGTTTTTAAATTTGATGGATGGTAAATGTAAGCAAATATTTCATAATTACAAAATGATAGTATTGAGTAAATTTGATGTTTTTTGCTATTGTACCCAAAAATGATCTATGTATTTGGACCTTTCCATGTTATATATGGATTGTTTTTTTTTACGCCTTAGGTTATCTCTGCTACCGCTTATTGATTTTTTTTTCTGAAATTTAACTGAATTGAATGATTAGAATTGTGATGATTTTTGATTTGAGCTCTGGTCATGTGAATATGCCCAGATATGGACAATTTTGGCCTAAAACTTTTTTCCAATTTTCTTAGAATAATGGTTTCTTAATATTAAAATTTGCATAATTCTTGAGCAATTTGGCTAAAATTCAAGCGTTCACCGCCCAGGTCATAAAAGGGGTAAACATTTACTCCAAAGGGTTATTTTATATTTTTCTCAGATCAATACGTATTGATCTGGCCAAAATTACATTTAATTAGAAAGTATCTAGGAATGTCAAATATGTTATTTCGCATTAGATAATACATCAAACATCAATTTCTTTAAATGAGGTTCTTAATAGAATATCTTTGTAGATTTTTTTATGTTGTGGTTTAGCTATTATTTGTCGTAACCTCATTAAATATGCTTAAATATAAAATTCTCAAAGTCATGTCTTTATCTATATTTCAAAGAAAAAGCATTTAGGGTGTTATAATAATTATTTATTTGCCTTAAATGTGATTATTTTATCAAATTAATCACCCCATTCCTTTTTATACTAGTGGTTATTTGAGGTGATCTTTTGCTGCAAGTTATGTTGGTATGACACAAATATGAATAGAGGGGAGGGGGCATGTATAAGGATCAAATATAATTACATTTATTCCAGTGTTTTTGTTGAAGAAAAAACTGTTTTGATTTTGCATCAATCTGTTAGTTATTCTTTAAGTAAAATAAACACACAATCACGATCTCTTTGAGAGGACTGCTCACGCCCAAAAGAAGACAAATCTTTTACAAAATCTTTTACGAAATCATAATTTAATTCTGCGAAACTTTTATTGGCAATTTTAGCTTGGTGACCACATTGGAAATTTCAAACCTTTTAAAATTTTTAATCTATATGTTTTCTCAAGAAGTTGGGTTCTTGTTTTTTCAGAATGTTAGATATTTCAATTTTTGATATTTTAGTGTCATTTTTTTTTGTACTAGGCTCAAAGACTGTGATTTTCATACTGAAAATTTTCACAAAACATCTTTATATTTTTTCTTTTATTTTGCATGAAATTAGAGGGCTTCGTTTAACCTATACAACTGCTTGTTGAAAACTGGTCATTTTAATAATGATTAATTTTTAAACAAAGTTTTTATTCTATTTAGGCCAATTTTGAAATGGATGACTACCTGTTCAAGATTCTCCTTTTTTGTTCTGGGTCCAAAAAGGAGTTATTTTGCCCTATATAGCTCATCTGTTAAATTTGATATGTGTGTATGATTTAATAAAGGGTCTAGTATAGTCACTGAGAGCATGTTATATTTTTCTTTTATAAATTTATTTTTAGATAAGTGTTGGTGATGAGTACAGCGGTCAAAAATCTCCTATTCTGCAAAAAAGTACAAAACTACCTCATTTAAGTGAACAAAACACTGACAATTCTATTCAACGACATATAATCAAACTTCCATCAACCCGTATTATTCTTCCAGCGTCAGATCCACTTACAAAAGAAACAATTCATGATGTAGCTGTGATTCAATCAGTACATAATAAGACTCTTTCAAACCAAAAAAATAATGTACTAGAATTAGCTTCTGATACTCTTGATAGGTTAAATCAAGTTTCTTTAAAAAAAGAAAAACTTGACAGCAAACATCAGCGATACAATATTGCAAAACTACATGAGCCTGGAAAAAGCTTGCTGGAAACAATCAAAGCAATTAGTAATAATCCATTATTAAAGGTTTCCAAAGTGGAAATTCAAAAAGACAACCTAGGAAGTGCAACGGTTTCACACAAACGTACTTGTGACTGTCAGTTATTCTCTCAGATGCTAACAAAACCGGCCTGTGTGGATTATTGCAAATCCAACCTATCTGGAAAAGGTCAGCGAGACCATGCTATTAGGCTACCTGTTCAATTAACCTCTAAATATGGAAATAAAGGGACGCCCTTGTTGTATGATAAAGATTCTGGAGATATTGTTCCTCAGAATCCATTGTTAATAGTTATACCATCAGAGTTTCGAAAGAAAGAAAATAAAACAAATACTGGTAGTCATATTCTTGAGGAAAAATTAAAGGGAATCAACAGTAATATTTTAAACACATCTGTAGGTAAAGTTCTTAAAAAATACTTGCTTTTAAAGAAATCATTGCCACTTGAGGCTAGCTTACATCAGATGGAAAATTCAGGAGAAAAAAATGATTTGATTCAAGCTATGGAAAGCAATGAATTTGATCATGCCCTTGATCTATTGTTGAAACAGAATAATGAAAATAGTAGATCAGAAAATGGAGTTACTGCATCATCGCCTTTAATAGAACCATCTGTTTCAACAAGTGATCTTGGTAGTGCTCAACATGGGAATTCCGTTAGTACTGACTCAAATGCTATTCACTTATCTTCAGATAATATGATATCAAAGTTAGTTGAGAAAGCTCTAACAACCAGTCAGACTAGTGGAAATACTATTGGAAACCAACAAATTGATCCAATGGAAGCTATGGGAAGTTATGGCAATCACAAACCTGTACATTTAGAGGAAAGTGGAGCTCCAGGAATTGTTAGTGATTTGTTACACAACTCTCACCCTATATCTTCACCAATTGAGCAACTGTTACAGAACTCTCATCCTATAGATACTGAAAAAGCTCATTTTAATCTTGATTCATTAAACAAATTGCTTCACTCTGGAGGTAGGGTTCTTTAGATTTTATTATTTTTTTTTTTTGCTTTTTAATTGAAAATCACAACAAAAAATGCACCCAGCTGTAGAAAATGGAATAGCAGGAGCTATGGATGCAATTATGGATTGAAAACAATTAAATGTAGTTCTGAAATCAAAAACAAAAATCTGGGAGATATCAAATAATGCTGCTCAGTAGAGCGTTTATCTCATAAGTGATGATAGTCCAAGGGGCCACAGTGGTGAAAAAGTGATTAGATGATAGAAAAAAAGAACCTCTCTCCATAAGACTAGTAATCTGACTTGATAATGATCTTTAGACTCAAATAATTAAAATAATTACATCTTTTATCAAACTTAGCTTTTATAACAGTAGAGTAAGTATTTGTGTCATTAACTTTTGTATTTGATAATTACGCATTTTCTAAAGTCAGCAGTCAACAAAATTCATAGTCAGGGCTAATTTAAGGTTTTTATTACTAATCAGTAGAAAACTAAAGAGTTTCCAACTACCTGACTTTCCCTATATAACTTGGTTTTTCCAATGATTATGTTAAATAGGCAATTTTCAACTCTGTCTCATGCTGGAGTGGAACTTGAAAATCAATAATTTATACCAATCGTTTTAGAAATAGTTCTTCAATACGTACATGGTTTATGCTTGAGTTCAGAGTTAAACTTGTTACCTATTTTTTTATCCAGATTTATCTACTTTTCCAGTGCTACTATATGTTACTATATGTTACTGTGTGTTACTATATGTTACTATGTGTTACTATATGTTAAATAAGGGAAAAATAGCAGGATTATGATGATAAGCTGGGAGTCATTACTAAAGCAGTTAATCTTTAAATGCTACGATTTTTTTTTCTAGGTCATAGTTAAAGTCATAACACAACATCATAATATAAGTACATGATAACAAATTTAATGCACATCAATTATAAAAATAATTCAATAATTTCTTTACACATAATTCAAGACGTACTGGTTCATTTTAGGCTTGCAATGTCAGTTTAAATCTTGTAATAAG
The DNA here is from genome assembly GCA_035046665.1 of Euphysa ruthae. Lineage (NCBI taxonomy): Eukaryota > Metazoa > Cnidaria > Hydrozoa > Anthoathecata > Corymorphidae > Euphysa > Euphysa ruthae. The sequence goes on from JAUZNK010002298.1 coordinate 10,492, forward strand.
CTTTATATGCATAGGTCTGAAATAATGGTTATCATATCTATTTAAGGCCTAAAAATTAGAATTCCAAGAACCTTTTCATATTTTCGTGTAGAACCATTAAAAGTTGAAATTTAAGCTTCCTAGATTGGAAAAATAGCAACATAACAACAACAACAACAACAACAGCAATTATCAATATACAGATACAAATACTGCAGACACTATTTTATGAATGTAGAGTAGTAGAAGATGTAGCTTTTATGCCTCATTGTACCATTACAAAATAGAAGTAATACCAAATTTGCTCGGTATGATCCTTTTAATAATTTGTGTAACTCGGGTTTTCATTCAATTTAGGATAAGTGTTTGTTTGAGAAAGGTTAGAAATAAAGGAGGCAAATTTTTTGATTTTGCAAACTATCAACCTAAGCCTGTGCTGGAGATACTAGACAAGAGAAATAAGTTACTTGATTTCTGTTGTTTTAAGCCCTTCAACTAATTTTCCTTTTAAAAATTAGATCACAGAATTCAATTATGATTTTGAATCAATGAAAAATTTCCTTCTATTTTCATAAAACTTTTAACTTGGTATGTTAGCTCATAGTCCACTATTTCTTTGTAATATCATTTGAAGTTTGATTTTTGTCTTCAAAACAGTTTGCAGTGAACTACTTCTGTACTATGTAAACAGTTCGTACAAAGAATGTATGAATACAACAGATATGTGGTGTTTAGACATCTAACAATTTAAAAAATTTTTAAAATAAAGATAAATGTTAAAATTTATATTTCATAAAATTTTATTATAGTTATTTGTAATTATAATAGATTTATAATAGATAGGTCTAGTCATGTTACGTATCAATTTTGTTTTTAATTTCCTAAATTCAAAAGTTTAATACAATTTTTAATTTACATTTAATTACTGAAAAATAGATACTGTGATGTTACAATAACCGACACAAGTTTCTCTCCCTTGTGCTGGTTGCTATATGCCATTCTAATATGGGTCCATCCCTTGCTGCAGTGAAGAAGTAGTCATATATTGTCTAGGATCTGCACTTTGGTGTGGCAAC
>JAUZNK010002299.1:0-11545 GCA_035046665.1 Euphysa ruthae
ATATATATATATATATATATATATATATACATATTTAAAGTCATTCCATTTCCTGTGTATTTGGTCCTGATATTGGTATTTATGATTGCTTATGATATAATATTTAAATATAATTTTTTGACGCCCATGTATTAGAATCTCTAAATTTACTTTTTAGCATATTGAATGGTCATATTTTCATTTACAGTCACCTATCTATGCTACACTTAATTCTAGGTAGTGCATATAAAATAACAAAATAAAACAACCAAAATATACATTAAATTACTCTAAGAACAAAATTTGATATTAAAAAAAAATTCAACATGTTTCAGAGAAGTGAAATCACTGAAATGGCATCTTCTTTAAATAGCACCTTTCAGCAAATAAAATCTCAGAAGTTTTTGACTATTTGCCTACGTTTAATAGATTAGTGGCTAGCTATTAGCTTGACTAACTATTTACTTAGATTTGGCAGGAAAATATACTTGTTAAATTTAATCACAGAATATTAAAACCTCTTTTATAACGTATGTAAACAAAGTTTAAATAATTTCATATTCTAAATCTTAGCGCAATTAAATCGGCTGGCAAACAATAACATCATCATACCTGTTAACAGAAGGTCACAATTATTTACACAATTAATACTTTAGCAATTAAATCATCTGAAAAATTGATGGAATGTTAGTAAATTGTATTATTCAGCTCAACCAAACCAAAAAGTATTTATCATTTGCTATTCTCAAATACAACCAAAATATTTACCATGGGAAGCAACCCACCTACCTAACTAGAGCAGGGTTAAGGTCACTTAAATTTCATTACTGATTTATAGTCACAGCATTTTTAGAACATAAAAAATGACAAATTACATTTATTAATTGTTTCAAATTAATTTTAAATCTTGCTTACTTAATGATATATTCCCCTTTTAAAGCATGGATAAGAGAGCTGTTTTATTATTTTCTGACACTGCCAATAAGGCAATCAGCCACAACATTTTAAAAAAATTTAGAAAATACTACATCAAAGAGCTTTACATGTGAATGAAAGTTAGAAAATAATATTACTTGCATCATGTGAAATGAAGAAAACAATTTGACCTGAGTTTCTATAAGAACTTACACTAGATCTTCGAATTAGCAAATAGTTAGGAAGAGATCCATAGTTTAATAATGTTTTCCAAACATAATTTGCAAAGAATTTTAAAGTAGCAATATAAATTCATAGTTCATTAACTTCATAAGCAATTTGTGAATAGATGTTTAAAAACTGTAGGCGTTTTACATTAAAAGTCTTTATGCTTTTTTATAGCTTTTCCACCTAAGACAATATTCAGAAACTTGTTAATGACATCTTTTAATGTTTCTAGTGATTTTATAATTTTAATCAGCAAAATAATTTTTTATCACCTGCAATAATATTCTAAAAATGATTGTAAAATAAGGCTAAGCCAAACAGACTATTAAAATAGTATATAGGGAATTTAAGACAACTCATACAGGCCTTAAAGCATACAAGAGTGTAAGAAATTTGATAATGTTACCTTTGTTTTCTTGGATGAAGTCTCATATTCATGGAGTTCAGTATGACACTTTTCATACATCTTCCATGCTCGTCTCATGTGGTATCCAGCTTTAACAAAGTCAACCAGGTCTAAAACATTGTAAGTTGTATTAGGTATTCATGTTAAACCTCCATCAAGGGAATTATTTTATTCAAAAGTTATACTCCCAAGTCTAAAATTGAGGCTCAATTTCTTAAACAACATAACTTTATATAGGTTGTCTGGGTGAAAGAATATTTTTATAAGTGCAAATGGGTGTCTTAAGTTACTACAGGATTATTGGTATGAAAAGGTATCTTCAGCCACCATGCTAAATTAAATTGATTTTAACTATTTTGAATATTTATATTCAGAATTCGGAAAATATTTCAATGATTACCAAAAGCTACCTGTAAATATTACATTATTATTGTTTAACAAACATTTGTTGAAAAAACGTAATAACCTTATAATAATAACGTTATATTTTATTACTGAAAATACTAACGAGCCAAAATCTGAAACGTCAGTTCAAATTATGTGTAAACTTTGCAATTACCTAATGACAAAATCTAAAAAGACACTTTAAAAGAAAATGAAAATAATAATATATATTTATAATTTGCATTTGACTGTTAGCTCATAGTTATAAAAAGGGTCTCTTTTGAAGCATTAAAAATATAGACACTTGAAAGAATTAGATAGGGAATTTTCCCTAAAATCTTAATTGAAAAAGATGCATGTAAAACCACAGAAAAAAATTTAACGAGGATTGTAGGGTTATATTTCATATTTACCCTAATATGGTGATAATAGTGATCTAATTACTACAAGGATTAAAAAAATAATCACTACTAAACTTATAATAGTGCTGCCTGATACTTGCAATGATACAGTAGAAATTTCTAATCCTTATAAATGCATGTACACATGGGAAAATTAAAGACAACCATAAGGAATTTTTGGAAGGTATAAATATAACAAAAAACACTCTCTAATTCTAATCTAATAGATAATATAGATACAAAATATATTTTAAAGAAGATTAATTAACCATTAAAAGCCTTTTAGCAAAGTAAATAAAATCTTAACTTTCTGCATGCAAAACAGGTGTAATGCAAAACAAGTGTAATGCAAAACAGGTGTAATGCTCTTATTCATTTTGACTTAAACAACCAATTGATTTTAATTTTAGGTTGTTTATAACAATTTTATTTCTGATGGACACAATGATTTTTTGTAGGGAAATAGTGAACTCAAAAAATACTAGCTAAAGAAACTGTCACACTAGCTAAAGAATTTTTTAATAGGTTAGTGCTTTCATTTGATAAAATCAACTTCATTATAAAGGATATTGTGTCCAACATCAAAGGGTGAAAAACTTTCATTTTAGTTGATGCTGCAATTATATTTCCCTGTATAAAAATATTTTTATTGCTTTCAACAACACAAAATTTATAGCTCCTATAGAAAGTCTGCTTAAATGCTAGAGGTTTATCATTGGTTGGCATATATAATGACATTTTAAACTTTGCAACCATAAATAATTAACAGCCAGCGGCCATACACAAACAATATTTATTAACAATAAGATTTATGTTGAAATCCTCAGCGAAGCACAGCATATTGAATATTTCGTCAATTTATTCTGATATTTCCATTTTTAATTTTCAAATTGATTTTCAGCTATTCCTATTTTATATTTCTTGAGAAAGTTGTATTTTAATGGACACTAAAGAAATTTATTAACTGACCAGTTTTTGTGACGTTTTCAGAGCACGTAATATGAATGAAATGTAAAATCAGTCTTCCAATAAATACCATTGACAAATATTAATTTCATCAGTTTTACAAGTAATATTTTAGTAAAATATGTCAAAGGTTCAGAATTGCTGCCTATTTTTTCAAAAAAACTTCTTTTTATGACATTGAGAAAAATTACGGGACACAAAAACATGAATGATATCGCTATTAGAACACTGAGAATTTTTGAAGAAAAATGAGCAAAAGAAATACATAATAAAGCATCCTTGTATACCTAATAGGTTCTAAGAAATCTTCACAAAATATAACTTAATAAAACACATATTATAAACAAAAACATATAAAAACTTCAGCTTACCCTCACTACTAAAACAATTAAAGATTTAGCACTTTCCTAGAAATATCAAATTCCTTTAATTAATATAAGATCAATGCCCATGAGTAGATTAAAATAATAAATATTAAAATAACAGTTTCATTGCTAATTGTTGATTAATCATCAGTTTTAACTGCATTAAAAGAAAGGATTTCAAGAATTTGAGAAAATACACTCAGATAGATGAACTTGATGTAATCGTCCAATCGTCAAAAAATACACTCAGAGGAGCTTCATGGTAAATATCCAATCGTCAAAAAATACACTCAGAGGAACTTGATGCAAACATCCACCAATCGTCTAAGAACAATTTATTAAATTTTTAACATAAACTGAGTATATTAAGATGCCGTATATTTTTATTCATGCTTATTTATACACTAAGACAATGACAAGTGCATAAATAAGCTATAAACTCTAAGTCAACCAAACTCACTCGTCAAACAGGAAAATGTGAGCTAACAACATGTAAGGAAACAAAATTACTTCTAAGTTAGTGAAATTTTCACTTTGAATGAAAAACCTTCAACAAGTTTTGCAATATGCAAAACATGCATATATGCATCAAGGTTTTCGTTTTATAATAGGTAAAATTGATTCAGAACAACAGATCCATTGTTTAAAAAAGCATTGATAAGAAATTACTAGAATGAAAGTTTTTGTGCTTACTCTGTTTTAAAAACATTAGAAAAGCTAGAAACAATTCGCAATCAGCCCAAATTATCATACGCTCAATCCGTTCACTGGTCCGCCATCTTTGAGAAGGTCGTTTGTGAAGTACACCCTCAAAGCAGCTGTCTACGTCACACATCTTTATTGTATCTTTTAAACTTTGTTGTGCCATGTTCATTTTCTCATCTTCAAATGACATTGCTGCAGCCTAAAACGATTCACTTTTTTACATAACGACCTCTTGCTAAGTAGAAAGCTGACCACTCTAAGCATAATCAGTTGAAAGCAGAAAGCTGACCACTCTCATCAACATAATTAGATGAAAGCAGAAAGCCAACCACTTTAAACAAAATTAGTTCAAAGCAGAAAGCTGACCATTCTAAACAAAACTAGTTGAAAACAGGAAGTTGACCACAATAAACATAATTAGTTGAAAGCAGAAAGCTAACCACTCTAAACATAATTAGTTGAAAGCAGAAAGCTGACCATTCTAAACATAATTAGATGAAAGCAGAAAGCTGACCACTCTAAACAAAATTAGTTCAAAGCAGAAAGCTGACCATTCTAAACATAATTAGATGAAAGCAGAAAGCTGACCATTCTAAACATAATTAGATGAAAGCAGAAAGCTGACCACTCTAAAAAAAATTAGTTGAAGGCAGAAAGCTGACCATTCTAAACATAATTAGATGAAAGCAGGAAGTTGACCACTCTAAAAAAAATTAATTGAAGGCAGAAAGCTGACCATTCTAAACATAATTAGATGAAAGCAGGAAGCTGGCCACTATAAACATAATTAGTTGAAAGCAGAAAGCTGACCACTCTCATCAACATAATTAGATGAAAGCAGAAAGCTGACCACTTTAAACAAAATTAGTTCAAAGCAAAAAGCTGACCATTCTAAACAAAGCTATTTGAAAGCAGGAAGCTGACCACTATAAACATAATTAGTTGAAAACAGAAAGCTGATCACTCTCATCAACATAATTAGATGAAAGCAGAAAGCCAACCACTTTAAACAAAATTAGTTCAAAGCAGAAAGCTGACCATTCTAAACAAAACTAGTTGAAAGCAGAAAGCTGACCATTCTAAACATAATTAGATGAAAGCAGAAAGCTGACCATTCTAAACATAATTAGATGAAAGCAGAAAGCTGACCACTCTAAAAAAAATTAGTTGAAGGCAGAAAGCTGACCATTCTAAACATAATTAGTTGAAAGCAGAAAGCTGACCACTCTAAACATAATTAGTTGAAAGCAGAAAGCTGACCACTCTAAACATAATTAGTTGAAATAGAAAGCCGACCACTTTAAACAAAATTAGTTCAAAGCAGAAAGCTGACCATTCTAAACAAAACTAGTTGAAAGCAGGAAGCTGACCACTATAAACATAATTAGTTGAAATCAGAAAGTTGACCATTCTGAGCATAATTAATTTAAAGCAGAAAGCTGACCACTCTCATAAACATAATTAGTTGAAAGCAGAAAGTTTGCTATTCTCAATTGATCATTCTCAACATAAAAACTAGTTGAAAACAAAAAGTTGATCCCAATCAACATAATAACTAGAATTTAGTAGAAGTGTTGATAAAAAGAAGGCTGAACCTTACCTAACTGTTTATTTGCAGCAACCAATTCTGCATACAATAAAGATGAGAAGGCAAACATTTTTTGCTACTAATAACTCCAAAGATGTAAAATTTATATTTAAACATATTTTTAAAAACCAGTATCTATTATCAACCCGATTTCAAAAAAAAAATTCAATAAGATTAATCTACCCATCTTGAGAATTTGTAACCATACATGATTCTATGTTGAAAAAAATCTACATAATTAAATTAATAAAATCTACAGATGAAAATAAAAGAGAATAATCATAAGTTTAACTCTTCCGCAATCCGCTCACAGCAACATGTGAATTCTTACGTAGTGACAACAAGACACTGACAGCGGCTTTTCTATAGGCAGTTGTTATGTATGTTATTTTGCATAATAAAGCATAACTATAGCGATATGTTCTATATAATCGTAAACTAGAACAAATTTGCTACAAAATAAAAGGAATTTCTGCTGAGATAAGGTATAAATTTAATATAAAATTTAAGTTTCTCTCAGTAAAAAAAAGTGTTGTAACATTTTACAAAATGCTCGTTCGGAAGATGTATACTGTTTTAGACTAAACTTATTACAATAATATCAAGAATCAAGAGTATCACCAACAAATCAAAAATTAAGAAAAAAAATTAAAGTGATGCAACAAAAGGTAAGAAGAAAAGAAATAAAAATATTATATCTAAGCTCTTTCATTTCTGATTTAAAAGAAAGGGAGTTATTGTCAAACCATAGCCTCTGTTCTAACTGAAAAGTTCAAGACATATTAGAAGAATAATTTGGACGACATCGAAGCTTGGGCATCGAAATGAAATTCCAACGTTACGACACACGCTATTAATCAAACACCCAAAGAGTGTAACAATAAATTGCTCCAGTTACGAGTAACACAAGCAGATGCCATCAACAAAAGCCACATGTTTCCAGGTATGGTGTTGATGACAAACCACTCGATTGCTTTGTTCTGGCTTACATTAGAAATGATATTAGAAATTACATTAGTTTAGTCATTATTTTTTGTCCTTTAAATTAATGTTTTTGGTTTGTAAAGATAATATTGATTTGATTAAATTTCTACACCTCAAGTCTCAACCCTATTGACCCAATTATTAGAGATAATCCTTTTCCAAAAGTTAAGGATCTATTTTGACGACTTCTCTTACCTACATTTTCAGCCCTCTGAATTAATGACAGCATTCTGCTTTTGCTGATGTAGATGTTGCAGTGGTTTGCTTTTATGACAGCGAATTTATCGGGAAGCATATGTCTTCTTGCCTAACTGTATAAAAAATGAAAACTTGAATGACAAAAATTTTAAAACACGTAGTGTGATTTTTGAGATCAATTCTACTTACCAGGGTATATCAACCTTTTATCCAAGGCTGCTAAATTTATTTGTGATTCAGCTTTCATATTTTATAAAAAATAATGGAAGTCAAGTTTTACTCTAACAGGAGGTTTGTTGTTACAAGTACAAACCAAGGAAAAAAGAGAGAAAAAGACTTAGTTTCTAAAATCTGTCTAGTAAATTTATTTTCTAGGCATTAAATTTTAGTTTTAGCAATGAAAGTCTTTCCCCTTCACCTGCTAAATTTTTTTCAACTTAGATCTACAGAGCTTAAACTTAGCAGAAAAGATATACTTTTTATCTGGCTTCCATTGATGTATGACTAGTCATTTCTAAGTCATATTTAAAACGACAAACTTATTTTCTGTCTGATACCTATATTATTAATCAAAAATTGAAAAAAAAGAAAAAATTGGTAGAGAAAGACTTAATTCTCCTTGAGTTAAACAAAAAATAATTATCACACTGTTTAGTCCAGTCAATCTAGCTGTAAGAATAATGGAACCATGAACTAATTGCAACAAGACTTTTTCTGAGGCATTCATTATAGTAGATTAACATACCAATTAAAATCCAGGCAAAAAGATTTTTAGGGGGTAACGTGAATTTCATTTTTAATGAAAATTTTTATGTATTTTTTTGTAGTTTTTAGGTATATGGAAAAATTGTATTTGAATATTATATTTTTCTGTCAATACTTATCAGAGGGTAATATCAGGAAATTATTTCCAGGTCATGTGAAATCCTATAAATGTCAAAATCCTGAGTAATATGCTGCAAGTAGCATTATTTTTTGGATAGGCATTTATATGACCTTTAAGGGTTATTAAGGAGCAACCTGGTAGTTATTAAACATTTAACTTCCTCTTATGTTATTTAATTTGAATAAATTTCATTAAACGATATGGGAATTAGTTTAGGATATTACAAGAAAAATATTTGCCAAGTATTTAAGTAGGAAAATCATAGCATACATCATTTATTGCAAACTAAATTCAATGAAAAAATATGGTTCGTCCAATATTTGAAAAGAAATCGACAAGAATTCAGATGAGTATGTAAATATACAAAGTATAGGTATAGATTTAAAATTGTTTATAACATGTTTCTTTCCTTTTATATCGTTTTGTATTACGTTAGCTTGAGCCACACAGCAATTTTGACCAAAGTTGTTAAAACAGTTTTTAGAAGAAATTCTGACCCTCCAAGCAAAAACGTTTGGCTAAAACTTTTTGGTTTAACTCATATAAAAACGCGTTAAATAACGCAGTTAACTAGTTAACAGTTAGAATAGTTTTGGTTAGCAAAAAAACATCATTACGAATTAAATAAAATAAAAGTTATGCTGTTAAAATAACCGTTAAAAACATTTTTTTAACAGCATGGTTTTAAACACTATTAACTACTAAGCTTGTTTGCATAATCCAAAAATGAGTGATTGGAATATATAAATGGAACCAGTTCATGAATTATTTTTGAAAACGTTTTGCGAATTTAGAAATAAATTGTGCTATAAATTTATACCTAAATGAAATTTTTTTTTTAGGTTTTGAAAAGTTTTTTTGATGAAAAATTCATACGTTTGATACGTGTTCACTAACCTCTTTATTTTACTATTATTTATTTACCTAATGGCGGGAGATGATTGAAAGTCAAACTTATTAAAAGATGACCTATCACCCGCAGCAGGGCTCAAAGACTTAGCACATCGAAAGCGAATGAGCTATCGCTGAGTCAAATGCCGATAAATTAAACTAAACATGAAATCACTTTTTTCAATTTTTAAGGTGCCATAAATTAGTATGAATGAAGTTCATATCGATTTTTATGTTCCACACTTTTTGTCATTTAATGCACTCCTGGAAAATTTTGTATTTTTCAGGGATCCTAAAATAAATTGCATATCAGAGAAACATTTTTCGAAACTTAATCTCATATAAAAAGACTTTATTACTACAAGAGGATTTGTTGGCCTTGCTTATTTTGTGAGGAATAACTAAATGCTGAATATTCTGTGAAAATAACTGTAATAATTAAAAAAAGGTTGGTGCATTATCAATCATCGATAAATCATCAGTATTCACGTACTAACTGTACTGGCCTAACTGATAATAAAGGACAAATGTTACATTTCTTCTAACTTTATGACACTAAAAGGTTTTTTTTTTTTTTTTGTTTCATCTCATTTTGTGTATTGATTTAAAAGTAAACAACAACGCTACGGTAAAAAAGAAATTGGAAGAATTATTATTTTTTTGAGGTGAATACTTTGTTTAAGGTTCTTAATGAAAACATATCCATTAAAAACCAGAATTAAAAAATAAATTAAAATAATGTAAATAAGCTCTACCTGATCAAACCCATATCTATATATTATATCTTTAACTATACCCTGTATCTGCCTCTTATTTTAGCATTAAAATAACAAATATATTCACCCAATTCCTTCCATTTCTCTACAGAAGTCTTGGTTTAATTCCCATGAGAACTTTTATTTCTTCATCTTCATGTCAGACGAGTTTAGTTTTTTCAATACATTTTTTGTTTTTCTTTTTTGTTGAGTAGTTTCTTCACAAGAACTGTTGCTTTCCATGGTTACTTTATTAAGACACCAGACAAAACATTTTTTTAATAACTTGCTTTAAAAAAATCGTACCCCCAATATAAAAAACAAAATAAATCTCAATCTAATATAAACAAACCTGTAACAGGGAGGTTAATAAAATATTTAAATTTCACTATTAATGAAATAACCCAGTTTCATTTCTGCATAACTTCAATTATGTTATGTATATTAAAAATTTATGCTGTGTAAATTCTGTAAGATACCATAACCTCATCTATTTTGAATAAACCGCTCATAAAGACTAAAATCGATGATGAGAATGTTATATTTAACATGGGGAACCAACAAATTGCCGAGACAATATTTCCAGATGGGCCCACGTATGATACCTAAGAACAATCTTTTAAAAATTTTTTTTTACATATAATTCGCCTGAGCTTAGGGAAACTGAATCTAAAATTACATCAACGTGTTTGGTGACACCATACTCTAAAATAATTGTTATTTTATTTCGATATGAGATCATATAGATTCTTTTTTTTGTTAAAATAAAAACTTATTTAAAACCTTAAAAAATCAGAAACAAAAAAAGATCTGGTTGACCCAATGAGGAGTTTTAGAAACCCTAAGGATGTTTGAAGCAATTATTGTAACTTTTTATATGGATTATAACCCATCTCTAAAATTCAGTGTCAGATTTGTTCAAAGAAATAGAAAGAAAAAAGAAATTCCTTGCCTTAGCTCAGCATTATACTCTCCTTCAAAAAAAATTGTGTATTAGACTAATTCATTTCTGCCTAGACATTACAAAAACGTATAAGGATAACACGGTGTTTTACTTTTTATTTTTGATATCACGTAAATACGACATTTTGCAAAATGTCTTTATTTCAGATAAAAGTTTTTTTATAAAAAAGAAGGATATGCCATGATTTAGTCCTTTTTTGTTCCTTTGAGTTTTTTCTAATGATTCTAGAACGAAAAATGCATGTCACATTCTTTGGTGACATATCCTCCAAAAAGTTATAAGTATTAATTTTTCTAGTGATGGCAAATTTTGCATGATTTTCCACTTAAAAAAGTGCTTGAAAAAAATAGTATCTGTGTGTAGTAAATTTTACAGTCTATCTGGATTTTGGTAAAATATGTAAAGTTATGTTCCCTTGAAATATAGTTATGTCACTTTTTCGACAGCCCAGTTGTCCAAATTTTGTCAGATAGCTGGGTTATTGAAAAAATGGGAACCCATTTGATCGACAGCCCAGTTGTCCAACAACCCATTTGTTCGATATCTAAATTTTTTGCCCAGTTTCCTGACATCATTGCAGAGTTGTCCGATATCGGTGCTTCCAGTTGTCGGCATTTTTATTGTCTATAATATTTCTTTGATGGAGCTCCTTTTTGGCAGCAGACAATATAGGAGATATTTTGGGAATGTTGAGCAAAAAATTCGTCACAAATGCTTTTTCTTATTTTGGTATTTTTATAAGAACTTTATTTAAAAGAACAAGCTTACAACTCCTGATTAATTCAGTTTTTATTTTTGTACTTGATACATATTGAAGTAAGGCCTGCCATATAGTCTAATTACATATAGTCTAAAACGACCCATCTACAACCTCAAAAGCATATTGGTCTATTCTTAAAAGATTTCTAAATAAAGCCAATATTCCTATAA
>JAUZNK010002300.1:0-27850 GCA_035046665.1 Euphysa ruthae
ATATTCTTATTCACTAAATTACTCCATATGATTCTAATTATAAAATTGAGTCTTAAAGTTCTGTGCACACATAACAAACTGACCATAATTATCTCTACCCCTTGGGCCAAATTGCCAGTAAAATGTCTACCTCTATTTGCAATACCCAGGGTTGAACTGCGCATTATAAATAATTTCTGTAAGATCTTGTAAAGAACGTGAATATGTAAATAAGTAAGTAAATTAATATATGAAGGTTTGCTAAAGCTTGACAAGTTTTTTGGCAAACCAAAGTTAAAAATGATATATGAAAATTGCTGATAGAATAAAACAAAATTCGATAAACAACTAATTTTCTTACGCTACTAATGATTGATATACAATAAAGTTGTTAATAGAAATAAATTCTTTGTCGACAATATTAAAATTAGTTTTGATTTGGTTTTGATCTATTAGCAGAATAGATTATATAAAAAAAAAATCGGATATATATAGTGAATTTAAATTTAACTTACTGTTCATAAAACCCCCGCTTTTGTTTAAAGACACGCAATTAAATACTAAAACAATAAATGTTTAAGAAAATTCGAATGGAATGTTTATGATTCTTTTGTTTAACGTTTAAGGTGGTTCTATACCATTAAAAATCAAAATATATGTTTTTAGGTACTTTCAAAGGTGGAGAAAATATTGGTGAAATTTGTTTTTCCCAAAAGACTATTTAAATTACCAAAAAACTGCATTTAAAGAAGTCTGTGTAAAGTCAAATTTCATTTTTTCCTTAGCGATTACCATCGCAACAACTGTTTCTCCTGTAAAACCTTTAAATATCCAAAACAGCAGTAAATATCTATAGTAGGCTAAACATGTTTAGACTGGGTTGTATGGTTCTAATTTTGTGCGAGAATGGTGGTTCTGAATTATAACTAAAAGCTTGAACTTTGTTCCATAAATACTCATCTCATAACTACATGCGTTTTTTTCTGATTATTTTTATCTGATAGTTTGTTATTAATTGGTCAGATATAAATAAGCGTATTTCACCTGTTTACAAGCTATTAACTAATAGAATAAAGTATAGCCAAAATATGGTTAGTGTTGGGGTTCCAAACCAAATGATATTATAATTGAGTTAAATTTAGTTAAATGAATCTCTATTACATAATTTAACAAGACAAGGACACACCATGTCCATTACCAAAACTACATCAACTGCCACTACCACCTTCCAACTACACCTATTGGTATTGGGAATTATGAGTTTGTTGAAGGAGATACTTTGTTCAATGTTTTAATGAACTTTATTATTCCACAACCCATTAATAGTTTAATTGGGAACTGTCCAGATTGTCAAAATAAGAACTGTGTTAAAACTAAAACTGACTTTTTGAAGAAAAATGGCCTGTCTTTACAGTTGGTATTAAAATGTATAACTGAGTCGTGCGATTGGACAAAGTTGTTTTTCACAATTAACGAAATTAAAAAAAAAAAAAACTGTTGTGGAATGAACCCGCATGAAGTTAATAATCGTGCTATAATAGTAATAAGGGAGATTGATAAGGGTGACACAGCATTGAAAACGTTTTTCAGGTATATAAATTTACTGCCACCAACGAATATAAAATCATTTAATAAAATGCAAACTAAAATAGCATCAGTCTACCAAGAAGTTGCTAATTATTCAATATAAAATTCTACGAATGAGTTTCGTACTCATGAAAATGGTGACAATTTAATAGACGGAAGTGAATCGTCGGATATAACTGTTTCTTGCGATTGTACTGAGCAAAGTCGTGGTTGTGCATCTTTAAACTGCATTGTTACTGTATCGCTAGCGACTCAGAAAAATTTATAGACTACCATGTTCTTTCCAAATCATGTAGTGCTTGTACTTCTTGGGAATTAAGAAGAGAGTCTGAACCTGATTTATATCAAAAATTTAAAAAGTCATATTTTATAAAAACTCATGATGGTTTTACTGGATCGATGGAAGTTTCTGGTCTCGCTGACTGTTTTATGCGATCAAAAACAAAACGATTGAAGTACGTAAAAAATATAGAGGATGGAGACTCAAAATCACATTCCGAATTAGTTAAAAAATAATCCATACCCTGGTATAGTCATCGAAACAGAATAGTCTAGTCATAGAATGTGTGGGCACATCCAAAAACGAGTAGGCGGTTGACTCCGAAAACTTAAAGAGACTTGCAAAACGCCATTGTTTGATGGAAGGTCTCTCGGTGGAAAGGTTGACTTACTGAAAAAGTAATTAACAAATTGCAATTATTTTGGCTTGGCAATTCAACAATGTACGGAAACGACAGTTTACCAACTTAAAAAAGCAATCGGTGCTGTGTTGTTTCACTGTTCTGATGCTCCAGACAAACACGTCACAGAATGTCCGCCTACAGATGATAGTTGATGTCGGTATCATGTTAAGAAATTAAAAGACAAACACATACAAAGACACACCCGGCATCCCTGTAATTGTTCGTGAAAAAATACACCTATATTTCTGTCTGTGAGTGATACCTTGGTAAGCAAGTGTTTTCACAGCAAAAAAACAATGAGTCTTTAAATGGCGTAATTTGAAAGCGGTGTCCTGAAGATGTATTTGTTGGGGGTTGTACGGTAGAGCTTGGTGTAGTTTAGCAATTATTTCTTTTAATGATGAGATTTTAAACGTTTTTGCTAGCTTGAATGTAATATTTATTGTACAATAAAAGGCACATATCGTATAAATGAAATGGAACTTAAGTGTTCGGACTGTGTGTAACATAGGCGTAAGCAGCTTCGAGCTCGGGCGGAAAGGTTTTGCAGATAGGGCAGAACAAAGAGGTGTGATGTATGCTTCAGGATTGTGCTAAATGTTGAACTTATTTTGTTAGAATTTTAATGTTAGTTTAATTTTGGTTTATTAGCGACGAAATCTTTTATCCTAAGCCTTTTTCTATTGCTCATCTCAAATGTGAACAAAACGTCTGATTTGATAGCCATTAATCCAACTCTAATGTCTTTTGATGTCTTGTTTGACCATAGGGAATCCTTTCTAAAAGTTAGATATATTTTTTATATTGAATCTTTCTAAATTCCACTTTATTCAGCTATTTCATTTAAAATTTTGTGATTTTTTTAGCAGAAATTTTCTCAGATTCATGTTTTTTAGTCGGTGCGACTTCTTACAACATAACCGAACTACGTATTTTTTTGAGTCGGTGCGGTAACTTCTTACAACATAACCGAATTACATTTTTTTGAGTCGGTGCGGTAACTTCTTACAACATAACCGAATTACATATTTTTCAAAAATTATTTTTATACACATTTAACATTGGTTGAAACTAACATTTAAATTTTTGGTTCTTGAGATTTAGGACGTCTTGCTTTCCAAATTTAGGCCCTTTTTGGACAAAAAAAGTAAATGGATGTAATAAACCAATTAGCCCATGTATAATATTTAAGTTTCCACAAGTGTATCAACCTTATTTGAATATAATGTTTGAAATTAAAATCATGTTCCTTTTAGTTATAAAATAAAAAAAACATTAAAAAATTTTTTTTAAGATGGCAAACTATGTAATGTTAAGAAATGATTTGATCAAATAATAAAGAATTTAGCACTAATGATATAGAACCACCTTAAATAAAATTCCTTGTCGACAGTATTGAAATTAATTTTGATTTGGTAACTGTTGTCTCGATTGAATCATTCTCTACTGTTCAAATATTATTAATAAAGAAATGGGGAGGCGAGTCTAAACATGAAAAAATAGGCACTATTTTCGGCACGAATTTATTAAATAATAACTATGGAAGTGTTTGTACGTATGTGTTCTTAGGAAAAATCTTCCGTATCTTTGGATGAGTTGAAGCAGTTTTCTGCCAAGGATTTCATGAAGGTTTTGAGATTTCATAAGGCATAAACCTTAGCAAAAAACCAAGGTTTATTGCTCATAATTTCATTTTCTGCCGGCTCATGTTTTATTTTCAGACCACTACTTGTGTTACATAAAAAAATTTGTTTGCCAGAGAGCTACAAATTACGACTGACCCTCGAGATAGTTAAACTTTATCCAGCTATACTAATATCTTGGTGTTGTAATGGAAAAATATGATGACAGTGTCTTACGATACATGTCCTGTAAAAAATTGAAGTCTTCTCAGTTTTTCCATAAAAGATTTATGAAAAGTATTGAATTGACAAAATCTTTGCATAATTTTTATGTAAATGCGAAAGTCAAACCATCATTGAAATACAAATAATGTATGTTTAATTTAAAAAATATTTCAATACGATAATTGCAGCAGCTTGTAAATGGCCTGCTGGATCTAGTGTTTAGGTAAATGCGACCATTGCAACATCGGTGCCATTGTTTTTGCAATCGCAGATTTTAACCGGCAAAACCCGACATTTTCTTGATAACACAGCAGACACCACAGTATACAATGACGAATTCCATTAAATTAATTTTACGACATATCTAAATTTTTTTCAAAAAACTTGTAGATAAATGCGTTTATCGGAATTTTATTGGTACGTTTAAAAGCCTGATTATTTATTTTTAATTTGAGCGAAAGATTTGATGTTTCGCCATCACTTATTTCACGTATATTCACAACATAGATTAATTTTTCGTATTATGAACTGCCACTGATATTCCCTTATCCATCACAAGCTGAAAAATATTAAAGTATTCAACGAGAATTTTAATTGATCTCATAGATCTTTATCAAGACATCGTCATCAATGAAAGCACAATAGCTTTGGCACGTTTTTCACCAAATGGTGGGGTAACTTTTGTTTCAAAACTGTGAAAAGAAAGAGTTTCTGATACTAACTTTGCATTACTTCATTAATGTTTATATTAAACTTTGAAGAGGGACATTTGATTTCAACATCCCATGTTTCACTTGTGCCGATATTAGTAATTAATGCATCTGATGAAGCTCCAAAACAAGGACGAGTATGTGAAAAAATTAGATCAGGATGAGCAGCATTAAAAGTTTTAGAGGATTTAGTGAGGAATGATATATATTTCTCTAAGGCATTCTCTTCGTTTTTAATTCTGTGAGCTATCCTTAAAGTTTGATATGATGAGTACAGCATGGTGTCAATTTTTTCTTATGACTCCACATGATTTTGTACCATTCGCCAAAATAAAATGTATGATGGAGCAATAGATTGGCACTACCACTGCCAGTCTATTTTAAAGACTATATAAACTGTTGATCAGGCAGTCTAATCAAAAGTGACTTTCCCTGCAAAAAATATTACCAGTGCAGAAATGTCACATAAGAAAAGGTAAAAGGCCATGGATTAAATCATTTAGACACAACAGGACAAGGTCACTATCCTTGAGGTTAGTTAATCTACACAACCTCAGCAATTTCCACTAATAAGTTAGGTTTGCAAATCAAAATTTTTATAAATATAAAAAATTCTAATAAAAGAAACTGAAGGCCAACAAAAGCCAATACTGTATAAAAAATGTGAATGTTACGTGTGTTTACATCCAAAGTAAGTCTTTCTAGAAACGCAAGCCATTTTTTTTATTAAGAAACACAATTTCCATATTTATGTAAAAAAATTCTGAGAATGTATTTCTCGGGAAAAAGAAGAAAACACACTAATTATATGTTCATTATTCTAAGAGGGAAGTTTTCTTTTTTGATAGCGCGTGCAGAAAAAATCGGTTTGAGGGTTACTAATTCTTAAGCGTGAAACATTTTGATTTTTGTGATTCTTTTGTTTAGTTTGAAAAATTTCGATCACGACGTGAGTGTAAAAGGATGGTCGACCAATGTAACTATCAAGAAGGTGTCTATCATAAAGATTCAAATGAAGGATATATTAAAAAGAAGCGAGTCTATGTAATACAATTAGAATAATTTCTAACAATAGCTGGGAATTATTTTAATAAAAAAAAAAATTGGAATTCGATCTATTTTCTTGTGGCAGTAACTAGACTCTCAATATATGTTAAAAACCACTCTATCACTTTCAAAATAAATCTATTTTAGCACGATTTTATTTGAAATGTCTTTTCGACTGGTTAACATAGAAATAAAATCGATGAACTGACATGGTGCAAGCTCCTTTGCATATGAGCTTTTACGTTTTAGAAGTTACCTTTTTTCTTCTTTTTAAATATCAATTCATTCAAAATATGTAGTGTTTTTATGTTGATTTCTCTACTAAATAACCAATTAATACTATGTAATAAAAAATAATATAGGTCATATAAATCTCAATTATCAGAGTCACGATGCTGTTCATAAATATTTTCTGAAAATAAGGATTTTATTTCTGGTAAAATGTATTAAAATCTGTAAATAATATTAAAATAGTAACATAATGGAGTACTGAGAGAAATAACTCGCATGGTGGAGTGCTGAGAGAAATTTCATTTCTTAAATTTTGCGGAACTTACTTTTTTTACTTGTTTTCTCAAATTTCCAAACGATGGAAAAACTGAAAATTATTAGAAATTGGCAGGTTGGATACTTTTCAATTCAATTCGTTTCAAATTTATGCAAATTTACGTAGCCATTGCTTAAACCTTAATTTATTTCGAATTAAACGAGTTACTTTAAAATTCATTCATTTTTATTTTATTTTTCCTTAATTTACCCAGACTTAACCATTATTTGGTTTCTAGCACTGACTCTTTCTCTTGTTTACTTTTACTGTAACGATATAACCATATGTTATAAGTGACTTTTGCTAAAAACGTGGTTATGGGCCTTTTACTATGAAACAAGAAATTTTTCAGGTAAAATGACGCGGCCTATGGTCCTATAAACTCATGCACATAGAATGTTGAGAAAATTCTGTAAGCCTAAATATTCTATTGACTTTATGCATCATCTGGCCTTTTGCTAAACTCTCTCTCTAAGGCTATTCATCTCCCTTAGGCTATTTTTCTCCCTTAGGCTATTCATCTCCCTTAGACTATTCATATGCCAGGTCTCAGAAAAATGTTAATGAGCCTGTCTAGAAAATAAAAATTACGGGAGGTTCATGCGACCCCGTCGGCTACGTTGACCCCGTCGGCTACGTTGACCCCGTCGGCTGCGTTTAACAACTTAAAGTTAGAAATAAATCAAACTGTTTTTTAAATAACAATCTAAAAATTATCCTACATCAATAATTTAACTCCGAGATTACTGTATTTCCATATCAATATTTATACCTGTTTAGACCTATTAGAGAACTCTTCATTTTTGCACTATATGCACTTAAAACTCGATAAAGAATTATTGAAGAAACTTTTATAACAACTGTTTCGAAAATTGCCAATTACATTTTTAAATAAATTATAGATGCAGATTTAGCTTTAAATGTAGGCTTTATCAAAAGTGCATTAACATTTCAAATAATAGACTATTTTGAATGAAAATACGATTTGCTTCCTTATTTAGCCATTTTTAAATATTTTTTTATTATTATGATAATCATTATTAGTATTGGAAATACAGTATGAAATAGATTTAAAATATTATTCTATTTACAAAAGGGATGGTAGCATATCTACAACCTCCATGATAAGATTTTCGAGTATAGCATCAGCAAGTTGATATTTAACTCGTAATTCGTCTTCATCATAGTTCACCCATTGCACTTCCTCCTCGCGAAGTTCCTCAACGAGTATTGCGTCAACGTAATCTTTTTTAGAAAGATTTAAAGGAAGTTTACGTTTTAATTTTTCTAGAGACGGTCTACCAGATTTCAAGTCTAAATAAGTACATACCTGCGAGCATATTGTCTCACGCAGATCATTATCATTAGAGGTTTGATAAGTTTTTCTTGTAAAGTTAGAATACGTTTTCCGACCAACTTTTAACCATTGTGGTCTCTTTTTTGTTTGTTCGTTTTTGAATTGCAATAAATCGTAAAATAGCGTCCTTGCAACATCAAAAACTAGCCGTCTATATAAAATTGTACTATTTTCGTCGATGCTCTCTTCGTCTTTTTGACTCTCTTTGTAAAGGAAATCGTCAGAAGGTTCCGTGTTTAGCAATTCGTCCAAGGAGTACTGATAAAGTTCTAATTCAAGTAAAGCATTCATAACTAGGTCTACAGTTTCGTTTGCCGTATATGGTATCATAATTGTAAGTTCATCTACGCCAATACTATTTGGCGTTATCTCCGGCATAGAAACGGGTTTTAATAGTTCAATTTCATCATCAGAATTTTCATCAGATTCTCCCAATAAATCACCTAATTGATCATGAACGCTTTTTAACTGATTCAGCTTCCCAGATATCTCGTCAGCATTAAGAGTCACACCTAGAGTATCCTCAAGCGGACCAAATTCATCGTCGGTTATTAGCGACAAAAAATTTGTGCTCTTGATTTCAATCTTCAATAACGCATCTTCCTTATTTTTTTTGATTTTAATCATGTGTGAAATAGCTTCATCGAGTAATCCTGATACTGTGACGTCGCTAATTATTTCAGCTTCAGGTTTTACTTGAATTACTGCCTCCTTCTTCAAAGTTGGTACTTGAAAAGCTTCCTGCAAGAGAGATTTCATCAAGCTATTTGTAATTTTATCAGCAAGTAGCTGCATGTCTAAATTCTTAGGTGTAGCTATTTCATCACTTATCGATTCTATGTCGGAACTAGATTTAACTTCGTTCTGGCATTCTCCGATATCTGCTTTAGAAACATCGTATTTATCAAAATTGTCGTGTTTAATGTCAAGAGGCTTACTGATAGAATAATTTTCAATCGATAATATAGTTTTCTGTAAATCCTGATTAGACTTTATCGATTCTTGAGAACTATGTATTGATTTTATAGATTAGCTATTACTATGGTTTGAGTTAAAAGATTCCAGGAAAGTACGGTTTGATTTTAGCGATTCTTGAGAGGTATGGTTGGATTTTAAAGATTCTTCAGAACTTTTCGATCTTATCGATTCGTGTGAAATATGATTGGATTTTATGGATTCTTGTGTACCATGAATCGATTTGACAGACTCGTAAAAACTTCTATTTGATTTTATAGAATCAAGAATAGATTTTAATGAGCTGTTCTCTGAATCCTGTACAGAATTTGCTCTTGAAGAGGAAGAAATGCTCGAATGAAGAGATTCGTCTTCGGAATGATCGTCTCTATCTATACTTTTTATAGATTCATGCACAGAAGATTCATTAGAAGTATCTGAACCGTGTGTTTGTTTCATTGATTCGTGCAAAGAGTTTAAATAATTACGTACTGAATCTTCTGACTTTTGATCGATTATAATTGATCTTACTGATTCGTGAATCGACCTGAGTGATGAGCTTTGCTCATCGTTAATATTATTTGATTTTATCAAAGATATTTCGGATTTAATAAGTTCGTCATCTGATGAAATCCTATCTTTGGGCGTTATGACGTCTTCAATTAAATCCTCAAAGTCATCCGAATAACTGGGTGTGAGCATTTGCTGATTATCAATTTCTTCAGCAATCGAATTTTTACCAAGTTTAACTAGTCGATCCAATGTTGTAAATACACCATAGCTTTCGTTACAATCAAAGTATTTTTTCCCTTGAAATGTGCCATTATTTGTTCCTAGCGGTTCGTCTAAACTGATACCAGCAACAAGCACCGGTGAGAATTGAGTTCGACCGATATATTTTACTGTTCCTGACATGGAACCCTCGACAAGAACTTGGTCATTAATATGAAAACCATAATCTTCGATTAATGCTTCCGTAGCTTCTTTTTCAGATGAATTTTTATTCGATCTAATCTGCTGAGAATCTGATGGTACAAAGTCCACTTTCCCGTCGCTAATTGATTTTAAGCGATCAATAGATGTGCCAGTGGATTTTTCAGCCCCATTTGCAGATTTTATACGTTCAATAGATAATTGAACAGAAACTTCCTCATCGCTTATAAATTTTAATCTTTCAATAGATCTATCAGAAGTTGTTTGTTTTAATGTATCATCACTATTGATAGACTCATGTACAGAATTTCTAGATTGTGTTTCTTCGTCTTGGTTAAATACTTTCTCATCAAAAGATTTGCTCGATAATGCATCCGATTTATGAGTGGCGCTTTCGAAAAAATCCTCTTCATAAATATCATCAGTTATCTGCGTTATTTTATTGCTATCTTGTATCGAAACATTTTCTTTTATTGTTGAAGTTGCAGAAATTTTGGTAATAATTTCTTCAATTTCATCACTTCCATCTTCTCTTGATCTGAAAAAATCATTCTCTGTTAACGGCAAGTTTTTATGTGACGACTTAATATCACTTAATTCTGATGAAATTTCAACGTCAGAATGTACGTTGTTTAATGACTGTGTTGGTGCATGACGCGGAGAAACAATTTTTGGGGTACCCTCTTTTTTCAATGACAGGCTATCTGATTTACTTTTGCTATCGCTGTCTTTATCTGAAAAATCTAAACTTCGACGCGATTCCTTTTCGGAAAGAATCTCTAAACTGTTCCTAGGAGATAAAACACGTGGTGTTTGCGTCCGAGCTGGGCATGGACTTGTTTCGAGGTTTTCTTTATTTTCACGTCTTATTTGTAGTTCGATCGACTAAATATAAATAAGCATGGTTTAAAAAAATACCCAAACCAGTATGTCATCTGGAGAATTACGTATTCTATTTAAGGCATTTTTACGCTGGTAAACTTATTTTTATGTGCAGTGTTATTTGGCAGAAACGTAAATAGACTATCAAGAATTAAACCAAGAAGATTAACTGGGTCAGAATTCTGTATAATTTAATAAACTACTAATATATTTAGAACTGAATGTCACTGATGTTCAAATATTGACATTTCGTGAGGTTCGCACTAAAGGAATATTGGACCATTTGTTTGAAGTCAAGTTTGGACATAGATATATCAAAAAAGCTGAGAGAAAAGTGTTTTGTTAAGTCACAGACCTTTAATTCTTTCGTGAGCTTTCTTTCTTTCTTTCGTAACGTCTCTTTTTCCTTCTTTCTTCGCATATGATTTAAATGGTTACGTCTTTTCTGAACTTCATTTTCCAAACCTTTTAATCTTTGCTCGATATCACTGATATCCGTACCCTCTTAAAGAAATCAAGAGAAAATAGTATAACAAAGTCATGGTATGCAAAAATAAAACTTTAAAACAGAATTTAAGAGCAGACGGGGGTAACAAATTAAACTAAATTTTTGAAAATTTAAATAGTTCATCCACTTTTAGTGAATAATCACTTCGAAAATTTTTCAAAACATCAATAAGACGGTGATAAAAATTAATTTATTCAACTGGTGATGGCCACCTTTAAGCTCTGTAGCGTTCAACGTTAAACATTCTATTTCATACTTATAATCGTTTAAAAAACCTAAAACCATCAAATCTCAAAAAAAAAGAAGAAAGTTTTAGAGAAGCTCTAACTTGATTAGGCCCTAAAACTCCAAAGTAGAAGAAATGTTTGATTTCAGATTTAAATTTTACTGACTTTGAGAGGCTTAGGTAGTTTGTTCCAGGCCAAGGAAGCACGGAACCCAAGTTAAGCCAGAACCTATACGATCAATCTTTTTTAGTGGAAATGTCAAACATAAATGCAGGATTGAGTGTAATTAGCGACTTATATTTCCCAATCATTATGCCTATTAGATATGCCTACCTAGTATGTAAAAAGAATTTACATTTTGCATAACAATATATAAGATAACATAAATAATATAAAATATAATAAAATAATAGTTCTCTTCGAAAAAGAAAGCAATGTAAACAACCAATCACACATTCCTTATAAAAGCAGATTTTATGCATTAAAAGTGAATATAAACTTTGATAAATTATTTTAAATTTAGCGTTTTCAAATTGAATTTACTATATCGAAATCTTTTTTATTCCATTATTCCAGTTTCAATTTAAATTTGTTAATTCGTTTTTAATGCCTGAAGTATGATACAATCACAATACCTGAAGTCTAATTAGCAAAATATCATTAATAACTCTGGTTAATATCTATTGTAACAGGAATATAAAAACAGTGTGAATTAAAAATTTCCCCTGCAATAATAACAATGATGGAAAAAGGGTAAACAAAAATAAATAAATCAGTGTGAAACAGAAACTACAGGGAAAGCATAAAGTAAACGTCTATTAGATATTATTTCAATATTTGGGAATAACTGAAAACATTTGGGATAAATCACCAAGTTTCGTCAAATAACAAACAATGCTTTATTATTTTTAAAGTCAACAAATATCTTAACAATGATCAGAAACTCACCTATATGTTTTTTCAAATGAATGATTGATGATCAGTTACAAAACGTACCTTTTAGATTTTACATATAAAAAAGTTTAAAATGTAAGAAATATTTCATCTTAAAGAAAGGCTTTCATTTCGGCAAAAAGACTTTTCCAGATATCGATATTTTTTTGTTCAAAATAAACATTCATGCATTACATGATTATTGCTACAAGAACGAAACTGAAAGTAACTGAAAGTTTAAAAACTTCTTACATAAACAAATTAGATTTAAATTTTTGAGATATCATTATCATATGTCATAATGAGCATGCAAAATTGTTGATTGATTCATTGATCATGAAATAGGTATTCTCCAAGAAAAACATAAATCATAAATCGCTGTGACCATGTTGAACTATTAAGAAATTAGTTTTAAAAAGGACACATAATTTATGATAGAATTTATGTCTGTTTATTAATCAATATTTATTAATATATATTTATTATTTATTAATATAAACAAAATTTATGTTGGCATAACCACATTAACAAAATTAGGCATAATTTTATCTAAAATTCATTAAAAAAAAAACGATTATTCCAGTCATATTTGGTGAAAAAAAATTTTCTATTGATTATTTCCTAATTTCGTTAAAGACAACACAAATAATTCCTTGGCAGTAATAATTGGACACTGTATAATTGTTACAGACAATGGATCTTAAAGATGTCTCAGATCTTTCACAATAAAAAGGTCTTAGATGTTCTTCAGATTTAGAATTTCTGGATTAAAAAAGTTTCATTGGAACAAATTAAACCAATTAACTAATTAAAGCTCATTTGTGGATCAGTGGCAATGTCAATGTGAAAACACGAACAAACCAAAGAAATGCACAGTGCATGTTAACGAAACAATCTATGTTATTATCGCTGGTGCAATTTTCTTTTTTTTTTTTTTTTGAATCAACACCAATAAAAAGTCAAAGAAGTAATACAGAAATCGATAAACTTTTTTTTGTCGTAATAAAGAATTAAATTCAGGTCTTACTTAAAACACCTCAATCTAATTGTCAAAGGTTATATCATGTTAAGCCATATAATCCCTAAACATAATGCAAATTTAGACCAAGAATTTGGTCCTAAATTGTGTTTAAAGCGAAAGTATACAGCAAGAAGAGCTACCGTTTTGGCAAAATTAGAAAATCATGAAGCCTGTAAATTTATAAATGCAAAGTAAAAATTGCTTCCCGAAACTTAATGTTAATTAATGTTTTGGATAACAACAGGTTTCTTAGAAAACAGTTGCGCGTGAACAAGCGTTAGATATGAGTAAAGATTCCTTACCTCTGAGCCTCCTTTGACACCCTAATAAATTCAATACACAATAAATCATGTTCCATGACTTTAAAGGGCGCATTGTATCAGCTGATAACACACTGATAAAATACTTTATTAAATCAAACATTTAAAACATTAAACATCTTTGGAATGTTTCAAAGATATGAAGGTCTGGTAACAGATACGTCATAATATCTACTTCACAGTTCACAAAAAATCAAAACATGAAAATCCTAGTCATCAGAGCTACGGACAATATCAATTTTAAACCATTTTTTTTTTTTTTTTTATAATCAGGAATTTATTTCATAATGAAGCATAAAAGATTAAAAAAAAAAAAAATTATAAATTAAAATCTTTTAAATCATAAAAGCATTTTTTATAGTTCTGATAAAGTAAATAAGACGATGTTTTAATAACGATTCACTTATTTTCTTTCTTTTATATTATAATATTTATATTATAATTTCTCATGAGATAAAACTTATAAAGAGACAGAGAGTTAGTGGATGGATTAAAATAATAATATCATAATAATAATAAGACAGGGTTAGAAATACTTTTGAGAGAGTTCACACATTAATTTGATATCAAAACCAGTTGATAATTTTACTTACAAAAAATACGTTTAGCAAAACGATATATAAAATACACACTAGGAAATATATACTATTTATCAAAGGAGAAAAAAGGCATCATGTAACATATAAACATTCATAACTATAGTTATGGTTAAGTAGCAAAAAAAATAACGAAAGAGAGAGAGAGAGAAAAAAAAATAGCGGTAAACATTTAGTTTAAGTTACACTTAGCTTTTCCCGGAATCGTTTGCTTATAAACCAATTTTTTTTTACGAAAAATTGTTAATGATATAAATTTATGAAACTTGATTTTGGAAGTAATATCTTTTTTCTTCTTATTCATGGCGGTCTAAGTGGTTACTTTATATTAATATATTACCAGATTGTAAACATTTCTCATACCGGACTGGACAGGGGATAGAAGTGAAAATTTATTGATTAATACAGTAATAGAATTGTTAGGTAAGTTAACAATATCCAAATTTTTATAAGTTGGATGTTGGAGGCGTATTTTGTTGTATAGTTTGAATTCTAAAGGCCCATGTTACAGAATAGCACAACTAAATTTTGTGCGAAGTTTTTTCATATTTTAAATAAATGAAACTGAATATCATTACGCTATTAAACATCAGATATCCAAACAACAAAAAATCATCATTGGCTTAACGTAACAATATTATTCAGGTTTGATCGCAAGCCAGTACACCATATAATGTTGCATGTGTTACCATCAAACAAGCATGCAACTTAGATCTTGTATGCTACATATATTAAAACATTGTATACATAACAGCCAATTTAATATCGCAATGCAAGCAGCATTCCTACTGAGTGCCATACAGCTTTCATGCTAGGTGACTCGTGTCTATCGCAGTTACAATGAAGGACTCAAATAATTAGCATATTTGATTATAAACACTTCTTTAAATATGCCAAATGATATAATATATTTTAATGAAATACACAAACTTTATATTCTATGTAAAAAGATCTTATCTTTCGAGAAATTAATGTATTTCAATTCAATTGTTTCATGGTGGAGATCGAACCGCTACCAGCCTTTCTGGTATCAACACCTATAACTTCGCCATATCTCAGTCATTAACTCAACTGGTCGTTTCTCCAATTTGTTTTCCTGGTCGTGAACTTTCTCTAATTGACCTATTCCTTTAATCGAATCCTTATATCTGCAAGACAATTTTCTCTAGTCCTTTAGAAAACTCTGACGAGTGGTTAACGTTGACATCAAGTTTAACATCACCTCTTACCATGAGCCACCTATCCATATCAAATCGTTTTCTTATCACCATGGAGACTGGGACAGCATTCGTAATCGACTCTGTGATATTCCACTCCAACACATCCTTATCTTAATACAGAGGAACTGTTAAAAACGGGTAAAAATGTTATCAATGATCTTGATCCTTCTAGACCCTGATGAAATTCCTGCAGTTGTACTACAAAAGTGCTCTCCAGAACTCCCTCCGATTCTCTGCAGTTTATTTAACAAGTGTATCGCTAAATACCGTTTTCCCTCTGGCTAGAATTTAGCATCTGTTGTTCCAGTTTACAAAAATTCTTGCGAGCAATCTGATCCTCGTAAATACCATCTATTAATCTTCAATCAGTCATTAGTAAGGTCTGTAAATCATTGATTAACTCATGTGTTACTAATCAATTAAAGTCGCTCAATCGTTTTGTGATAATCAGTATAGCTTTTGTTGTGGTAGGTCCACTGCTGATACTTTAACTGTCATCTGTGAACATGTCTTTCAATCTCTCAATGCTTGTGTGAAACCAGGGCGATTGTACCCGACATCTCTAAGGCATTTGACAGGATATGGCATGCTTGACTACACCTTTGATGAAGTTTCGAATATCATTAAGTCTTTCTTGTCAGACAGAGAAATCAAGGTGATACAAAATGACCATTCTTCGAACTCTTACTCTGTAAATTTTGGCGTACCTCAAGGTTCTGTTCTGGAACCTATTCTTTTCCTAATTTTTATTAATGATTTTCCTGATAGCATTTTTTGCAAGCTTGTTTTATATGCGGATGATACCACTTTGCGTTCATCCTAAGGGAAGACAAACAACTCTTTTGATAAGGTTGAAATGACAGCTGATTTGGAAGATGATCTTCGCATTGTTGTTAAATGGGATGAAAAATTGATGATGTCATTCAATGCTTCAAAAACAAAGCTTCTTTCCATAAACCACTTTAGGACACATTTCCTTCCACCTGTGCTGAAAAATAGTAGTGAACTCATTGAATCTATGCAGCTTTGATTGCTAGGCCTAACGTTCTCAAATAATTTTTCTTGGAATCCTTACATTAGGTTCATTTGCTGCTATAAATGTCAGATCTCTATTCCAGGTGCAGTCCTTTCTTCCGCTCATGATTCATATCGTAATTTATATCTATAATGCATTAAATATTGCTGCCATCTTTGAGTTGGAGCCTCTGCTGTATGTCTACATCTTCTTGACCAAATCCAGAAAAGTGTACTTAACCTTGTTGGTCATAATATTTGTTCAAACCTTCAATCTCTTTTCCGATGCAGAAATATAGTTACTGTTCTATAAGTTATTCCTTGATCACTGCTCTGAAGATTTGAAACAAATAATAGGCTTTCATCTGTTACTCATGCTTTAACAGTACATATCCCTAAATTTTACAAAAACACGCTTGTGGATCTCTCTGCCTTCTGATTGCTTTCCTTCGGACCATGATCTTCAACCCTTTAAGTGTAATGTCAACCAATATCTTTCCCAGTTTTTGTAAAACTTGCTTTATTTTTTCTTGTTTTAACTTTCTGTCTAGTAGTGACTTTTAAGCTTGCAGGAAGCAAGTGATTTGGAAAAAACAAGATGCAGACGATTAGTTTTTGATTATATATTTTTATTACTATCTAACTTAATAACCTCTTTTTTATACATTGGTCACCTTCACTATCATCCAGCCACAAGTATCAATGGCTTCCAGAAGACTATTTCTTAAACTAGTAATTTCAACGTTATCATTGAAACGCTGACCGTCACAAATTAAGTGCTAAACTTCCACACTAAGTTTTCGTACTACATGCTCTTATTTCGAATTCAAGACCTTCAAATGAAACCTATACTTTCCCTTAATTTCCTTGGCACTCGTTATAATTAGTAAATAATCTATCTGCGCTTGACAATCACCTGATTCATATGTTATCAGCCTAATCTGGTTCTTACTGAATGATGTATTGCAAATTACCATATCTGTTACTGTTCCAAACTCCAGCAATCTTTCCCCTTCTTTATTTCTACATCAAAAACCATAACCTCTGACACGCCTTTTTATACCCTATATGACTTTCCAAAATGGCTATTAAAGTAACTAACAATTATGAAGAGTTCATTGTCTTCAAATTTAGATGTGATTGTTATTAACTGACCATAACACTAGGCTTTGTCTTCCTCACTGGGTGGATAAACTGACACAGAAGAAGCAATCATATTACCTATAAAAACTTGAACACCATAACGCAATCATAAACTTTCGGCTGAGCCCTGCCTCACCATAACATTCCAGTTGTAGCTTAAGTTTCTGATCTTTGAAGAAAACTTTAAACTTTCAGACAGAAAATCAAAAATAAGAAGAATCCAGAAAAGGTTTTTTCACAATGTTTTGCTATGCTCTCAAGAATCATTGGAGTTTAACTTGATTTAAAAACCTAAAACTTTTTTTTTTTTTTTTTTTTTTTTTTTTTTTTTTTTTTTTTTTATATTTTTTAAAAAAAAAAAAATTTTTTTTTTTTTTTTTTTTTTTTTTTGCTTTCTTATTTTATAATTTGTAAATCAGACTATGAAATTATTAAAAAATGTGTTTTCCCTTCTTGAAGAAATTTTTTTTTGTTTTAATTTCTACCAGCTTTGAGGATGGATTTTGTATTGACTATGAAAAAACTTTCATTGCCACTCAAATAAATCTTTCTGTAGCAAAAGCTCTTGATAACCAGTAACATCAATATTTCCTTGTTAAAAATTAATTTGAAAGCTCTCCTTAAAATTCTAGGTGCCGATGCTGCTATTAATTTATAAAAGATACTATATAAAGAGACTTAGTGTAAAAGTGAAGGAAAAAGAAAAACAATAAATTAAGCTACCAAAATCGTAAAACTCATTTAGCATCAGCTACTTATGCCGGAAGTGAAATATTTTCGGCACTTAAAAAATTTTAAAACATTTTTATGTAAATGAGCGCCATTGAATTGATACTGTGCAGGGCACCATCTGATTCGTCGAAAAAAATAAAGGTCATGCTAACATTTTTAAAAAATTTACGAAGGAATGACACTGGTAAAAACATGCATAGCTTAACATAAAATTTTTTTTTTTTTTCTTTTCTAAAGATTCGGAAACATCTTGATATTTATCTAAAAAATCTTACCAACAGGTGTATTACAATAAATAATTCTTGATACTTGAGAAACTATTTTCCGATTGTTTAGGGACTTCAATTTTTCAAACTTCTTCTGACGCTAACCATGATGGTGTCATTCAGAGGAGACGCCTAATGGCTTATATTGAGTTACACATTATTTACTTGGTATAGCCTTTGTCTATACCAACACTAAAACCTTTTTTGACCATCATTTAACTAACCCTTTGGATCACAGACTAAAGCAACTATAAGAACACCTTCAACCATAATCTTAATCGTTTGATCGCTAACTCATTAATGACAATATACAATATAATCTAACAATATTAACATATTAGATGTAAAAGGACAAATGAAAGGATGTAGACCAATGAAAATATTGGCTGAAAGGCAAAAAATATTAAGATCCAAAAAGAAAAATTAATAAAGCCGCCACCATAACATAACATAACATAACAGGCAATTTATACCACAAAATTTGGATTTGGCTTTATGGTATATCTATAAAAAAATATTTCTAACCTGTTAACGAGTCATCTTCATTCTTCCTATGGTTTTGTTTCACTAATGATGGACTAATATCTTCAAAACAATCCAGAACATATTTTGTTTTAGAAAGTTCATTTGTTTTTAAAGAGTGTTCACTTGAAGTCAACTGAGATTTTGCCTTATGACTCATAATATCTTCAGAGTCTCGAGGCGATAAAGTATATTGTTGTTTAGGGGAAGGTTGTTTAGGAGACGCAGATCGTGATCTTTTACTCATCACTGTTTGTTTCGTTGCAAGACTACCTTCATCCACTGAAAACTCTTCGAGTATAGACGATTCTGGCGATCTAATTGATAAGTCAGTTATGATAGAATTGTTCTGCGATAAGTTTGATGATTTATGCGATGCTAACTTTTGCGACACAGATGCAATGGAATATTCTATTGAAGTTGACTTTTGTGTGCTTTGTGATGAAGATTTTCGAGAAATTGTTTTTGGGTATGGTTTTTGTTCAAATGAAAAATCTTCAGCAATCAAAGATGCTTGTTCACCACCTGAAGTAACAGGTGATGCTTCATCGGTATTAGACTTTTCGTGACTCGATTTATATTTATTTGCAAATGATTGTCTCGAGGATTGAATGGAAGACGAGGGAGAACCTAAATTTCGATCGAAAATTTAAAAATAAAAACTCAACCTTTTTAACATATTTGATTATGTACAGGGTAGGTTTTTTTCTTTTTTTTTTAAATTTAATTTCTTTTTAAAGATTTGTTCATAAAGTTTATTAGAAGAAAAGGGTGTATTTGAAAGCATGAGAGTTATTCAAAGTTTTACAGCACAAAAATTGTTTATTTTAACAATAGCAGATGATAATAGTGGTAAGATATTGTGAGTTAATTTGGTTTGAAAAGCTTTTCTAAATTTTTATCAAATTTATCACTTATTTTTAGATTTTCTTTACATTACCTTGGTCACTTTTAACTTTCACTTCACTTGTATTTAATGCTCTTTTTATATCAGCCTTCAATCGTTGTTCTTCTTCTAATATACGTTGTCGCCAATCTTTTAGTTTGTTTTCACGTTGCAAGATCTCATTAAATTCTTGTTTACGAGACAGGAGTTTCTTTTCGCGCTCAGTCAAGTACCTATGGAAAAAACGAGGCTTAACGAAATTTCAATTGTTAATAGCAGATAAGTTTTTACCAACTTTTTGCCTTAATAATGATAGACAATGATTTTTAAAAAATTTATTTAACATAACTACAAAAAATTCTTGAACTCAATTTTGTGATAATGAGGTGAAAGTTTGAATTTGATTTAAATTTGTAAAGGTATTTTATCACGTAAGAATGCTTTTTCAAAAAGCTGAAAACTTTTAAGTTTCTTTTATGACAACTGATTATTAAAAAAATTTGAAATGGATCGATAGAATGATTTTGAGAAAATACCTGAAGAACACACATAGACTTATGGGAATGAATTAATAAGTATTTTTTCCAGGATAACACCACTGAATGTTACAAGAAATACCAAATAAATTATATCATAAATATTAAGGGTACGGATTACCTATGATGCGTAGAAATTTAAAGAACAAAACGCTTTGAATTGTAAACCGTCTGTGAACCAGAGAAATAAAAAATAGATGCTTGAGAATTAAATTTCAGTACATTTAATACAAGATGTATCAAATTTTTTCAGAAACTTTGAGCAGATTGATAAAAAAACTCATAATAATTAGGAGCTGATGTGCCAAGCACCACTCTGATTTCTGTTTTAATCCAATGTTTTCTATATTTATGAATTAAAAATAATTTTTTCCAAAAATTGCACAATTTAGTTTGTCTAAAACTATGACAA
This sequence comes from Euphysa ruthae, assembly GCA_035046665.1. NCBI lineage: Eukaryota > Metazoa > Cnidaria > Hydrozoa > Anthoathecata > Corymorphidae > Euphysa > Euphysa ruthae. Next base: position 20,863 of record JAUZNK010002300.1, read on the forward strand.
AGATCAGAACAATCTGACATACCTCTGTTGTGAACATATTATGCAACCCCGAATCACTTATTTTCTGATATCAAATCTTATATCATTCAATATAAAACATTGAATGAAAGAAGACTTCTTACTTTACTTTTGTTTGTTTGCAGCTACTTAAAAAAGCCAGCAGATACTGTCACATATACCAAGCTAAATATTAATAGTACCCAGAATGGTTGAATTTGTTTACCTTTTACTAGTAATGCTCCTGAGTTTTTTTATATCTTGGGAAACACTTGATTTATCTCCAATATCAAAATGTGACATGCCTTTCTTATTACTTTTTGCTGTTGTTGTTGTTCTTGAGGTTTTTAAGTGACTGCTATCAAGTTCTTCATTTGAGTACTCCTTGCAGGTAGCAGGAATAGCTCCATTTGTAGTAGTATTCTTATCAAAACGTGCAACCAGGGTATCATCCAAATCAATCTATCAAATAATGAATTATTCAACACTGGGCTTGTTTCTTCGTTATTTCACCAATCATTATTATAAGATTTAAACTTTTGAATTATAAAAATGAAAGTCTGTGGCATAAAACTGCCAAGGAGGATAAAAAGAGGAAAACAAATTGATTCCAGATTTTCAAAGGATTTTGTATTACAATTAAATCACATTAATAAAATACACCAAAAATATTTATTTAAGCCAATTCTCCTAAAAAATTGTATTTCACCCCTCTATTGTCAACCACTTCAGATTCATTCCCATCACCAAACCCTACACAATTAGAGGCTAAGTTGAAGTCTAAACTATAACACCATAAATGGAAAAGGTCTTAGATGATTATTAATCTGATAAAACCTCTACAGCAAAATGATCCAAAGAAGTACTTTTTATTAAATAACCAGTATAATAAATAATGGGCTGTGATTTTTTTCAAAGAAACCTATTCACCAGCGGATATGTGAATATTAAATAAATGTCAGTTTCACAAAACTTCAATGGTTGTTCAGCAGAACTGAAGCCAAATATCCATTCTAGAAAAAATTTCATAATAATGCAAAAAGTACAACCCAAGCCCTAAGTGACTAATAGGAACAAGCCTTGATTCTATTAGCAATAAAAAAATATTTCATTCTATTATAATGGTCGATGGTTTGTCCTAGGATAGTTATTTTGATAACAATCCAATTGTGTTCATTATTTGCCAAATCATTATAAGCGACTAAATGGATTCATACTTTTATTTGAGAGATAAAACAACTTCATATATCTCAGGAACAATAATATAAATTCTCTTTCAAGAAATGTTTAAACCAAAAACTTTCCTAAAACAAACCTGCTAATCAATTAATTTTGTTAAATATACACATAAATCAGTTTTAAGAGAAGTGAGTCATGTTGGTCAAAAGAAGTGAGCCATGTTGGTCAAAAGAAGTGACCTATGCATCTTTATGTAAAATAAAAAAATTATTAAAATTAAGATACTATCATTGGGTCCAATACTGAAAAATAATGGTTTTTAACAGATGTCCAAATGGGTTAAAATTCCTTTTCAGTCAAAAAAATCATTTATTGTCTCCTAAATTGACGCAAAATTTCAAAAAAATTATCAAAAACGTCATTTTCGATCGTAAACACGACCATATTTGGCTCAAAAATCATCATATTTGAGGTTAGAACTGTAAAAAACTCTACTGCAAAACTTGACAAGTGGCCATATGGGTCAAAAAAAGCCCTCTATGGTCGTCAAACTTCATGAAAAAAAATAATAATAAATAAAAAAACATTTTCTAAAGTTATACAATATTTGGGGGTAATATGAAGATAACTTCTTTAGGAAAATTGTTTATGTAAGGGCCGAGGCGCGTGTCTGATAAAACGACAACATTAAAGAATTATTGAATAGTATTTCCTGACATTAAACTAAATTATCATTAACGCAAAAAATATTAATAAAAGTAAATAAATTATTGTTTAAATATTGATTAAGTTCTTAAATTCTGGCAGTTCAGAGGTTCTTCCTATTTCTTAAGGAAGTTGATTGTAAATTTTAGCTCCCATGAAATAAAAAGAAATAAATACTTAGTATTTCACTTTTGAATAAACTGTTAGCTCATTTTTCAATAGACATAAACTTTGCAAGTTGGGTTTGGTTCAATTTCAAAATGATGACACTGTTGCATGTCAAAATTGATACGAATATAGACAAGTATATTTTAGACAAACTTCAGTAAATATGAGAAATATTATTAAACTAAATTTTCAGGTTTTGAACATAAATTTTTTAGAAAAAAAAAAAAAAAAAATTTTTTTGATCAAATTTGGCCAATTTAATGGTTGAGTACTAGGCCCGGCGTAATTTACAAAATGGTTCCAATAAAATTATATAATATTTAAATTATTTTTTGATAACAAAATGTCCAAAAATGTAAGGAAAATATCCAAAAATTCTTGAATTTTATAGATTAAATTATTCAGTACCTAGGGCTAGAGTACAAAAATTTTTGGCGGGCAACTTGAGTCAAAAACTTTTATGGTCTTCTAACACTAGGAAAAATCAAAAAAAAAAAAAAAAATTCTTAGCAAAACGCTTAGCAACCACAAAGATAATTTTAAAAATATTGTTGTCAGGCCTAAAATGAAAGGCATATTTTGACATAAGGCCAAAATTTGTCAATCGCTTTTCCTCATGACTTTGCTAATCTAATTACTAAAAAACTCCATAAAAATAATAAACAGCCCCCAGAAAAAAATTATTAAAATGACAGAAAAGGACATCAATATAGGGAATTCCCAGGTCCCAAGCACACATCTGATTACTTCCACTCCATGAGTTTACAATAGCGGAGGGGTATTGGGTGATACCAAACCTAATGATACTCTCAAAATGTTTCACCTATCTGCCAAAAAAAAAAATCAAATACATACCTTTACATTATCCTCAAAGTCATCAACCTTGTCCCAAAGTTTTTGTGTAGTAGCGCGAATTTTTTGGATTTCCCTCTGCTGATTTATCATTGATTGACGTTCATAGCGTGCTGCTTTTAATGACTCCTTATGACGTCGTATTTCAGCCTTAATAAAATTTTCATTTCATATACATGCTGTAACTTCTACCAAAAATTTTTATTGACAGCTGATGATTAATAAAAAAAAAAAAAACTTTAGGGAATCAATTTAAATCTAATTTACATGACATAAAACTCAGAAAAATAAAATACTGTACAAAGTTTGGTAAAAATTTACCCATGTTAAATACGTAAAGTCGCAAAAAGATTTTAAATTATTTCCTTGCTTAAAAATTCATAAAAGTGTTGAACAAACCTGTTCTGCTTCTAACTTCAACAGCAATGCTCTTTGCTTCTTTGAAAAAGGGGGCATTTTCTCATCACATCCCTTGCTTTTTAAACCTTTTTTTTGTTTTTCTAAGAACGCCATCTCTGCTTTAGTCTTTTCTACGATTGATTTCTCTCGAAGTTCCAGTAATGCAGCTTGATGTTTGGCACGCATCTCTTCTTCTTGAATGTATTGACGAACCATATCTTCAGTAAAGCGTGTAAATGTGTCTCCTTGTGCAAACGGACTCTTTGAATGTTTCCACTAGAAAAATGTACATAAAACACGCAGTGAACATAAAGCATGAAGTGTATATAAAACACACAATGTATAAAAAATATGCAGTGTTTACAAAACAGGTGGTGTATATAAAACATGCAGTGCATAAAAAATATGTAGTGTATATAAAACATGCAGTGTATAAAACAACCATACCATAATCAATATTTTGCTTGGTTTAAAAAATAGTATATTTGAGAAAAATAAGGCTAATATTTTTTTGAATATGTCATGCTTTACAAAATATTTAACAAACCATTAGGCATGAAAAACATTAAAAGAAAAATTAAATCCAAATTCAAAGAATATATTGCATAAAAACATTTCTTTTTTTTTTAAAGAAATGATTAAAATTAACATTATTGCATGCATGCATTCATTGCACACCTTAAATTGAACTAAATATTAACTCATTCTGAGTGGATCAGAGATTTTCTGTAGTGTACGGGAAGGAAGCCACTGTGAGCGGCTTGTCACTGATACAAAATTTACGCCAATTGTACATAACCTATGCACATAATTATTGTTGTAACTAAAAGCTAACAAGTTTATAATCGTTATCTGTATTATCTATCATTATCTTAGTTTAGTTATCTCCGTAACATGTAGCCATAAGTTTTTATTATTTTTACAAAAAATTATTTTGCAATATCATTTTTTTTTTATAATAAAAAATGGCGTGTCGGAAAGTGTATACATCAAATAAGGCTGTCAAAATAATGAAGAGCTGGTTGAATGACAGCGATAGTAAGTGAAACTGTTATTAAAAACGAGTGTGATTATTATATAAGTGAAAGAGAAGATTTTGACAAAAACGAGGGTGAATAGAAGAAGATGAACCTGTATCTGAACCGAGCTAGCTCCACCAGCTGAAAAGGCAAAGTTACCGGAAATAAAAAGACCAATCCCTCAAAACACTGTGAGAATTGACCTTTATTGAATGATGATACTGAGGATCATAGAGTACACAATTTTTGTTTCACACCAAAAAAAATTCCAGGAGCTCAGGGTAATTTTGGTGATGAAAATAATCCCATAGACTATTTTCTTGAACTATTTACTCTTGAAGTTCAAGTGAACTTGATATGATAAATGAATTTGTTGCTGCTAAAATTGGAAAACAACCCAGCTCGAGAAACTTCTGTATACATCAAGTTGATGCCAGTCAGTTCATAGTTTATGGTTGTCGTTATTGCAATGGGATTGGACAAGAAACCGTCAGTCAAAGATTACTGGTCAATGAAAGCCACATCATATACACCATAGTTTCACCAGTTATTTCCAAGGGACAGATTTGAATCTATAATCAACAATATTCTTCATGTTTCTCAGCAATGGTACAGAACAAAGCCAAAATTGAACCATTTATGAACCAAATCTTTTAAAAGTCCATATCAAGGTGTTTCTATCAATAATAAAGCCAAAAGGTTGATCAAAATACAAAGTGTATTATCCCATGAAGCCATAACAGTATCACATAAAAAATTTGGGATTATGTTGTGATACTACTGGTTTTGCGTACCATATCTTACCATATTTTGGTGCCAAAACTGATTATGCTGCAAGCATGCTAGATTCCAGAATTTTAGAGAAAATCTTTGAGTATTTACTACGTCCACTTGGTCCTGGACATCATGTTTTGACTGATAGGTATTATACTCATTGAGTATCTGAATGCAAAAAAATTACTACGCAGGCACTGTTCAAGCAAATCAAAAGGTTTTAATGAAGAAATAAAACAACAAAAAGGAAAACAAGCTTGCTCATATGCAAAAAAAATCCTGGAGAATTGGATATTCTGGTTTATTGCTTGCAATGTAGAAAGACAAGAAAGCTAAAAAGCCAGTAATTGTGGTTTCTTCTTGTATCCCATTATTCAAATCTACAAAGAAAGGCAGTAAAGTGGTTGAAAAGAATGTTCTTCTGGACAATAGAAGTAGTGAAAATAAATGCATTTATTTTATATGCACTAAGCCACTTGTTGAAACTGTTCAAGCTTCAGTTAATTGATAAACTTATATGAAACATTCTCATGGACTGAAGGAGTTAGACCAACGTAAATACAGAGTGTGTAGTATCCAATAAGCTAGAAAGATAAAATAGTCAAAAGCATTTACTTGGATAAGAACTGCGTGGTTTGTAGTATACCAGCAAACTGTAAATGAAAAAAAATTTGTCTGTACTGTATGCTGAGACAAGCCAAACATCCATCCTAAAGAATGCCTATTAGCCTACCATACTAGATGATGGGTATTATGTATGTACTATTTACACATATTACACTAGTTTGTGATATCAATAAACAAATATAGATGTATTTTAATATTTTTTTATTTTATCTTCTCAAATCTGGATGTTGAGAGGGGCGTGGAAAAATTAATCTTATTTGAATCAACTTTTTTCTTAATATATAAAAAAATATACAGCATTTCCCAAAGTTTGACTGGCAAAAATTTTTTTTGTTAATTTTTCATCAAACTTGCTATTGAATTGTTTTTTGTTCAATCCAAGAGTTTTATATCTATTTTGTAGACAATCATCTTTAAAATGGTGTGTTGCACATGACACATGAAATTTGACTAAAAACAAATGCTTCTTTAGTTTCAAAATTTTTACTAATACTTTGAAAACCTTTCATCACTTAAAAAAAAAAAAATTAATTCAGGCCAGGCTTTTAATTCCGCAGGGAATGTTAAATGTGCTGTTTTTAATGTTTTTTTTTTTAGAATAAAACATTTAATTTTTTCTAACTAAACAAAAATAACGCTGAGTTTTGCATATATTCTATCATCATTGAGCAAAAATATGATAATAAAATACATAAATATAAAAAAAACATAAAGGAGACATAGATTTAAATGAGAGTTGTCTTTAATCTTTAAAACTCATTTTCTGTATTTCATTGTGAAATTTCAAAGTAAAATACAAAGAGGAAATTTTGAAAAATTCAAAAAAACTAGTCTAATACAATATAAAAAATAAAGTACAAGAATACAAATGAAACGCAAAAAATTATTTATGGATTATCTTTATCAAAAAACCCTTATCGGCTCCCAATTTGTGGTCACTTAATCTATAGATAACACCGTCACTAGCTAAAGTATCTCACAACTCATTAGAGAAATAAAACTATAGTATTTTTGTACTCCCTAACTTTTTAAACAAAATCTATGTTTGACAGGTTAACATCTCGCATGTATCACTATCTTTTTATTATTAACACTATTATGAATATCATATATAACACTTTTTGTAAAAATCTCAAATTTACATGAATTTTTTCTTATAAAAAAGTAATTCTAAAATTCCGAACTTTTTAAAATTCTTTTTCGATTTTGGGTTAAAATAAAGTGATAGTTAAGAATGAAAAAAAAAAAAAAAAAAAAAAAAAAAAAAA